>JASGXE010012424.1:0-58503 GCA_030068105.1 Sinentomon sp. SZTP_YWyxl
GGTTTGCCTGACGGTGGTCTTTTTTTTCGCCTTATTCATCTTGCTGTTTTTTACTTGCTGTGCTCTTTAAAAAACCCCCCAACCCTTAATTGACAGGGGGATCTTTTATCGGCTGCTTTGTTTGCTGCCCGGATCTTCCTTGTGCTTCTTTGTGTTCATTCATTCTGAAACTTATCTGATATTGAATCTTGGAAATCTGTGGTTCACTTCAGCCCACAACCCGACCTCTCAATGAAATCCACCATTTGCTCTGCTTTCACCCCTTCTCTCATTCTTTGCCTTGCCCATGTTCCAGGTTTGCTGTGTGGCCTTGCAATCTACAACTTCACCATAATCAACCTTCCATTTCCACTGTGCCTTTACAAGAAGATTCTGAAACAGCCGATTGTCCTCAACGATCTCAACGGCCTGTCAACAACACTTACACGGTAAGTTTGCCCCAGTGTTGTATGTCTGTCTGGCAATATCATCTATGTCCTATTCTTCTGGTGAACAAGAACTTCTCTTGCAGGATGTTATCCATCTTTCAAGAGTAGTTGATCATTAACCTGACATGGATCTTATTCTCAACGTGATGTTTTGTCAACCAGACCAAAAACCAGCAACTTTTTACTTATTAACTCGACTAATTATTCAAAAGTTGCTGGTTTTTGGTCTGGTTGACAAAACATCACGTTGATATGAGCCCATGCAGGGCAATCTGCATAGAGCTTTGGTCCGGATTGGCTTGTAGGTGGTGGCAGCACTCCCACTGATCCACCCCCTGATGATCAGTCAGTGGGAGGCAGTGTGAAACAAGCATGGTTGTTTGACGGAAGCACCGATGCTTTAAAGGCATCATCCGTTCGGATCTTATTCTGCTTTAGAAATTGTTTTTTTTTTTTTTTTGCAACTTCCAACTTCTGCAAAACATGATTTTCAGTCCAGGAAACGTGTCTGCCATCACTGTTACTTTCGCAACCCTTATGACTCTGGTGCACTCACACACGCATAAAAAACAAAAGCATATCCCAGAGGATGAAGCTCTAAATAAAAACACATTAAAACCAAATCAATTATCAAAATCATTCAATGTATGTGCTATTGTTAGCAATCCACGAATAGCTGCCATTTTTGAGTTATAGCAACTCCATTCAACGCAGGTGCCATTTTTGAGTTGTGACAACTCCATTCAATTCTGATGTTTTTTTGACAATGTAGGTGCCATTTTTGAGTTACGAGTGTGACAACTCCATTCAATGTGGGTGCCATTTTTGAGTTGTGACAACTCCATCCAATGTAAGTGCTATTTTTCAGTAATGACAATTCCATGCAATGTAGGTGTCAGTTTTAGCAATGCAGGTACCATTTTTGAATAATTATGACAACTCCAATGTGGGTGACATTTTGAGTTCAGACAACTGCATTCAATGAAGGTGCCATTTTGAGTTAAGACAACTGCAATCAATGAAGGTGCCATTTTTAGCAACGTAGGTGCCATTTCTGATTTATGACAACTCCATTCAAAATAGCAATGCCATAAACAACTTCATTCAATGTTGCTGCCATTTTTTGTTTTTACTGTTTTTTCTTTCATCTGTTCGCTCGGTTGGTCAGAAGTCTGAACGATCTACTGCTCTATGACAAGGATGACTTTGAAGAGGTGTTCTGTCTCATGTTTGAAGTGTCACGTGACCAATTTGGAGCAACTGTCGTCCACCCACTCAAGGAGAATGGCTCATCAATACCAGTCACCTTGGAGAACAGGTTGGTGTGAATTCCCAATAAACAAAAAAGTACAAAATGGTAGTTTTTTTGTCAACAATCATCATTGTCAGACAAACCCAGTGTACCAGAAATGGTCTGTGACCTCATTCATGTCAACCTGCTAAGCTCAGAAGCTGCTAGACTCTTGCTACCGGCCTGCTACCTCTTTTTCTTTTCTCAAATCCGCATGCCAAATTTGCAAAACGATAGCAGGATGACACGAGCTTCTGAGATTTAACAGGAAGATAACATCTCCAATTTGAGCAATGGCACCTCAAAAGTCCTGCCAAGCCTTTCCTTCACGAAGCAAAGGATTTAATGTGGTTCATTTTTATTTTTCTGTGTTCGAAAGCATTTGATGTGGTTAATTTTTTTTCCGCATTCGAAAGAATTTAATGTGGTTTAATTTTTTTTTCTGCGTTCGAAAGGATTTCATGTGGTAAATTTTTTTCTGCGTTCGAAAGGATTTAATGTGGTAAATTTTTTTCTGCGTTCGGTAGGATTTAATGTGGTAAATTTTTTTCTGCGTTCGAAAGGATTTAATGTGGAAATTTTTTTCTGCGTTCGAAAGGATTTAATGTGGTAAATTTTTTTCTGCGTTCGAAAGGATTTAATGTGGTAAATTTTTTTCTGCGTTCGAAAGGATTTAATGTGGTAAATTTTTTTCTGCGTTCGGAAGGATTTAATGTGGTAAATTTTTTTCTGCGTTCGAAAGGATTTAATGTGGTAAATTTTTTTCTGCGTTCGAAAGGATTTAATGTGGTAAATTTTTTTCTGCGTTCGAAAGGATTTAATGTGGTAAATTTTTTTCTGCGTTCGAAAGGATTTAATGTGGTAAATTTTTTTCTGCGTTCGAAAGGATTTAACGTGGTAAATTTTTTTCTGCGTTCGAAAGGATTCAACGTCGTTAATTTTTTTTCTGCATATTGTGTTAGCTATTGTCCATTTACTCGGGGGCTGTCATTTTTATTTTTCAATTTTATCTTATTTTTTCTTTGAACCTGCAATTTTCTGCGTAGATTTTTTTCTTCTTGGTGTCAACTCACATTTGAGAACTCTTTTGTTTGGTTCTTTATTCGGTATCAAAACATAAAAATGCACGTGCCGGATTGCAGAGAAAAAGAAAACTGAGAACAGAGAAACTTTCATTTCTATGGAGTTGGTTTCTTCCAAATTTCTGAAATTGCTTTCAATTATTGTGTTCCACAGGGATTTGAAAAAAGACCTCGCATGCATGCACAGTCACATTTCCAACTGAAAGCGAATGAGCACATATTTTGAATTTGCCCACTTTCAGACACGAATACGTTGCCTTATACATCAACTACCTCCTCAACACTTCAATCAAGAAACAATTCAACAGTTTTTCCAGCGGCTTCAACAAGGTCTGTGGTGGTAAAATATTGGAATTGTTCCAAGCTGAGGAGCTGATGTCGCTGATCGTTGGAAATGAAATCTACGATTGGTCTGAGCTTGAGAAAGGTGCAGAATACAGGAATGGCTACCACAAGGTTGGAACGGTGGTGTCTTTTTTGCTGCTTGTCATTTTCATTGCATGCTCTTAAGAATGTGGTCAATGCATGGGCACCACGGACGGGAAACATAGTTGACAATATGACACAAATAGGCCTCTAACCATTCGTAAATGTTGAAAAAAATGCTACGTTTCTTCCCCACAAACGTGGGTCTTTTTCAAGCACAAGAACGATGAGATCAAATGAACCGCTGGACACTGATGGATGAGTGATGTTGGACCCATACTGTGTCCAACTCAGCAACAACAAAGAATGCGACGTTTCGCCCCACATTTGTGGTGACGAAACGTCGCATTCTTCAACATTTACTGTTAGTTAACCTCCCAGTTGTGTCATTTTGTCAATTACAGATTTCATTTTGATTGGCATGGCATCTATCCATCCGTGACAAATGTGTTTGCAGAAAGGAGTCATGGTATCACTAGATCTTACCCTTTTTGGTCCCATTTGAAATTCGTTTTCCATCTGAAAGGGGACGATTTTTGTGGAACTGCCGACTGCGTTATATCCTATGCCATGACTTTTTTCCCGTAATTCCTGCTGAGCCTGCCACCCCAAGCCCAACTTCGGCAGCCTGAGGCCAAGAGCTGGCCCCAACGGTATTCAGGGAGAGTCCCGCCTCATTGCAAGAGAGCACTCGGTTTGAACGTGTGACAAAAATGCTTGAAAACGTGTGACAAAAATGCTTTTTTATTTTTTTTTTCGCAAATCCAGATGGATGGAATCCAAAAATGAAGTCAGAAAAGTTAATTGCCTCCTTTATAACATAGACTGCATGCAAAGTCCCAGTGGAAGTGTTGAACGAAGAATGATAATTAGTGTTTTTATCATATTTGCCATTTTCTTCGCTTTCGTTTTCGTGAGTTTGGTAGTTTTCTCTTCTAAATTATAGTTTTACTCAGGCTGCGAAAGAGTTATTAAGCTGAAATTTGGCACAATAGCTGGAAAATCATGCTGAAGGCCGTGGCGGACTCCGATTTTTAGTTTTGGACTCGTGAGTGCCATTAGAAATGGCTCCCCGTGCTTTTGCAGCTTCCGAGGGGCTGGAAATTACAAAATCCAAGTCTGTCATGTACCTAGGCAGCAAGGTTTTTAGTGGGAATCGACTCAGATCAAAAACATCTTACCCCTTGCCGGAAAATTAACCGCCAAAGCAGTAATCAAATCTCAGGCCAAAAATGTCAACAAATCCAGAATCTGACTTCATTTTTATGTGACAAGTGGGCCCTTCGGGCCCACTGGCCCGATTCGTGCAAACACGACTAAGCACATGGGGCCTTATTCCAAAAAACTGGGATTGCCGGCGCAACACGAATGTGCCATCCACTTCACCACAACGCCATGACAGACAGACGGGAACTTCCCTTGGAATGGGGAACGCCACCTGGTTCGAATGTACTTTGGTCCGAGTGGCGTTTAATCCGAAAATTCGAACTCGAAAACATTCGAGCTTGAATGTGCAAAGTGCAACTGGCCTGGCCCGAATGCTTGGTCCAGGCCAGTTGACAATGCCATCAGTTCGTATTTTGAATGGGCTTCATTGGGCTTGACATTTTTTTCGTTGATTATTTTTTTCGTTTCGGGACAACCCCTTGACACCCCTCCCATTTATACAAAATGATTGGGTCAGGTCAGTTGATGATGCCATCGGTTCGTACTTTGAATGGGGTCATTGTGCTTGGCATTTTTTCGCTTGGGCTCAATCCCTTGTCACCTAAATTTTCTCTCAATGGCACCTCCGTCAACCTGGGCACTGAAAAAATCTTTGGAAAGACCATTCCAGTTCGAAGAGTCACAAAAAAGTGACATCACAAACTTCAGAGCTACAGGACAACGACACACGTGCTCCGCGCTCTTCGCCTGTTCATGCAGGCAGTGTCTCTCGCAAGTCGGGATGCATCACAGACCATCTCACCGAACGTCTCGTCTCTCTTGTTGGAGTTCATTCCTGCTGCTCCGCAGCTCAACAATGGATGAGCGCACAACCATCTCTCGTAAAGCCAGGCGGCACCCCACAATGGTGCAGCAGCTCAACAATGCTGCGGCACCTCTATTGTTGCACCATTGTTTCAACAATGCTACGCAACAATGATGACAACGCGGCTGGGACACGGTATCACGCCACAACCCCTCTTCTGGCGAGGCGCATTCATGTGTTTGCTGCTCGAGAGCTGCTTCACGAAACACGGGTTTGGTTTGCAGTCATTGGATGTTGCGGCAAAGCGAGCGAAAAAGAGCGATCCACACCAGATGAATCAGGTCAGACGATTGCGATTGCAGCACTTTGCAGCGTCTTGCGCCGCCTTTAGCGTGTAAACTTCCTGTGATGACGGGATGCTTTCAAAGCATGCGGCTTGAACATTAATTAGTGGCCGATTGATGAAATTTTACATCAAGACTCTTTCCAGATGACCCTCAATGTGTGCCAAATAGATTTAATCTTAACAGATGGCCAATATCTTTTTAGAGGTGGCTCTCTCCCCCCCCCAAAACTCACGGACTTTCGCAAAAACAAATCACAATGTCAATAAGAGCATCCGCATTGTACACATTTGTACTTTTTTATTTTCAATTTTGAGTGGCCACCTGACGAATAGTCCGATTACAATGTCCGTATTTTAAATGCTTTAATCACAATAGCTGTCCCTTCTTTTGTTACAATTTAAAAAAGAAAGTTTCTCTCTGCCCCCTCCCCCACCCCGTCCTTTCACAGGATCACAAGACCATTGTCATGTTCTGGGAAGTATTCTACTCACTTTCATTGGAAGATAAGAAAAGGTTCCTGCTGTTTCTGACAGGCTGTGATCGTGTGCCTGTTCTAGGCATGAGGACCGTCAAGGTAAGGGAGGGAATGGGATGGGAAGTTAGAATTATTTGCATGATGAGATCGGCCAAAGTTTGGGTCTTTTCAAAACGTCGAATTGGGTGGAACCCGTTCAAAAGAGTAGGGCATCTTTCCACTGCAACATTCCCTGAGATGGCCATGTGTTGTCTTAAATCAGCTATTCCATGTGGAAAATTAATAAGTCCCCGAGGCATACATTTGTACAAAATGTACAAAACCGAACATTTTCATGGAAGCGAGTAGTTTTTTTTTTTCAGATGGTGGAGCAACTTGAATCCATTATTGGGCACATTATTGAGTTTCCTGCTGTACCAAAAAGATTAAGTTTGCAAAACATGCACGTTTTTCCAAACTCTGGGAGGTCTCCTGCCCTCATTGGCGAGCAACTCACTGCTCTTCCCTCCGCTGTCATCTCTACAGATTTTGCCAGTGTTTGGGTTTGGGTTTGGGCTTGATCTACGTGTCAGCCTTTTGTAGCTGAAATGGCTGGTGTTTGCACTGTGCTTTTTTATGCCACAATATGAATTCACAGTGTCATCATTACAGTAGCTGAATTCTCTGTTGGACAAATTCATTGTCTGCTAACAAATCCACAGGTGCCGATAATTCAAGTTCCAACTGTCAGATATGGGGAGTTCTAACGCAGATTTCAATTATTTTGAGATTGCTCATACAGGGCAATTGGACGGTGTCCTTTCCACAAACGCCAGAATTGAGAATAACCGTTCTGACGTTACGATACCGTCACCGTCTCCCATGCTCGAAACAACAAAGTGATCAAAGATGGCATTGTCTGTGATGGCCGTTGGTTGGATCTCATTCTGGTCGAGTTTCACTGCTCACGAGGGGGAGGAAGGGATGCACAAGCAGTGCATCAGATTAAAGGCCGATAACCGTCACAACTGCACTTTTGATCAGTTGGCTCAAGATGATGGGACCGTGATGGTCTCATACCGTCAGCATTAGGTGGATTCTTGTGCCCTCGGGTGGGGAGGGAAACCGTCCAACTTTCCGGTTGGAGCAATCCCAAGTTCAAACCCCTTCAAATTGTCACCCTTCCTTCTGATTTGTCCTGGATTTCAATTTCTTGCAAACTGGCCAGCAGACGACAGATTCCGTCAATGGAGAATTCAGTTATTGAGCCGAAATGATGCTTGTTCCAAATGAGATGACATAATAAATCTTTCAAGGGATGTGTTTTGAAATCTCTCGTCGTGTAGCAGAAAAAAGTAAAGTTGCTTTTATGTACTATGCAGCCGTCGACGTTATCCATAACAATTTTGGAAGTTTTTTTTTTTGTTTTTGTTTTCAGATCTGCATAGCGAAAACCACAGACGAGTGTTACCTTCCAGTGGCACACACGTGTTTCAACATGCTCGATTTGCCAGAGTATAGGACCAAAGAGAAGCTGCGTTATAAACTGTTGCAAGCCATCCAACAGACGCAGGGATTCTCCCTCGTTTAGTGTTTAGATTTTTTGATAAGGGGGAACGCTCGTTGTTGGTCGGGTGATAGCGCATTCAGTTCAAATTCAAACAGTTCAATCCTCATTCTTTCTACAACAGACAGTTCAATCCGCATTCTTTCTATTAAGTTTGTTCCCTCTTTTAGTTTTTCCCTCCCTCTCTCTCTCTCTTTTGCTGCCCAGCCCACCCCATCCTTCTTTGTGCTGTTCTTTGTTGTGTTGTGGGATGGGTGGGTGGGGAGTGGTACCTTTTACGTTTGCACAAATAAAAAAATATTTTTAGTAAAATTACACCGGTGTTTGTATTGTGCATTCCTCTGCTCTTAATTGGTCCATGTTCAGCTGCCAATGTTGACCGTCATTCTAAAAGAAGTTCTGCTATCACAGACCAATGTGAATGCGTTGTAGGTACTTACTCATGGGATGTTTTCATGGTTGTTGGGACCTTTAATATTTTTTGTATTGCTGATTTTCTGTGACTGGATATCGAAGGGGTTCTTTCATGTCAAAGCTGTATTGTGGACAGCTTTATCAATTTGGCTTCTTTGTTACAATTTCTGCACGTGCACCATGAACGGTATGTTCACAAAATGAAGACATATCAAAAGCCATTATTCTCGTTCGTAAACTTACAAGATGAACTCGCGACGTTTCGGTCCCACGGACGTGGACCTTTATCAAGCGCTGCTGTCGCACTGATAGACTATTGGTATTCTTTCCTCTGCTGACTTTGGAGTGTTGATGTATGCGGTGGGTTGATTAATGCGGAAGGAGGCTGCTGGTAAATCACTTGCTTGTAGAGGGGTTGTTTGTGGGGATGGGGTGGGGGTTGGCCGGGTTGGTTTGCTGGGTTACGTGGGGTCGAGGTTGAAGTCGGATGGGTCGAGGTTGAAGTCTTCTTGCAGGATGTGCAAAGTTGGGAGTGCGGGGAAGGTGAGTACAGATATGTCTTCATTTTGTGGCTCCTTTGTTTTCGTAAGGTAATCTACCCGCAACCACTTTCTGATCCCGCTTCCTGTTTTCTGTGCTAACAGCAAAGGTATGATGCGGACTTGATAGATTTTTCATTCTGAGTGGAAAGTATGCAAGAATTTAAAATTTTCTTGCGTTTCATATGAAACCTGCAGCTTTTGGGAGCGATAGCGATATTTTTCCTCTGGGGTCACATGGCAACTAGACTGTCCCTCCAGTACCCACCAGTGTTCCTCCCGAACTTACGAATGACATTTCTAGAATATTCTTCCCTTTCTTTCAGTTCGAGCATCCAATTCAAGCATTTTGTACAGAGTTGCTCATGAAAGAGTGCAGAAATGGGTGGTTAATTTTTTGCTGGATCTCTCTTTGGCTCTATGTAGGAATGCATCAAGGTCAATTGGAATTTTATGGCAGGCCCAGTTTCAAGGGGTTCCAGCTTTCAGATCGCCAGGCAGTACTCATGGCCGCCGCCGGTCCTTTGGTAAGTGGAGTACTGTGGTGACACGTAGCATGCATACAAATGACCTCTCTCAAGAGGTCATGGGTGTCCCATCTTGAGGAGGGGGACGAGACAAGACGAAACAAAGACGGCACAAAGAAAACACGGAAGGTGCGCCTGCTAAACCAACAGACACACGAGCTCCTTTTAATTGAAGTTATTTGTTAGAATACAAACAGCAGTTCAAAGAAAGAAGTACAAATCAGACCTATCTCACTTTCGCGGATGCGGGGCCTTGTTTTCAAAGCCCCTCCGTCCGACCACTCGTTCCTTTTCCTCCCCCCGGGCACCCACAGAGCCGTTCCTGTGCGAGGTCACACACAGTGTGAAGACGCGGGGAAAACAGGAACGTGGGAGCACAAAATCCATACAGAAGAAAAGAAATCAACAAATACAGTAGCAGGCTCCCCACCGCGGCTCACCGCAGTGAAAGGGAGGGGCTTGGGGATGGGAACCATTGGTCCCCCTCCGTGGCCTTTTTGGTTGAGAGCCTGCCGCCTTGCGGGGGGAATCAGGCCTTGGAGCGGGGGGGGGTGCATATCTAAATGAAAAATCTGCCGCTCCAAGGGCCGGATAGCTGATATACAGCCATCCGACCTCTCTTAACGGGGAGCAGTGTCGAGAAACTTAGGCCACGGCGCTCCCTTGGACAGCCATGGTTTGAGCTTCCACCGGAAATATCACACAAGGATGTTTGTTAGTTTGTACTCACAATCAGAACGACCATTAAATGGAACTCTCCCCACTGTGGTTTTTGTTGGGACTTGCAACAGAAGTGCTGCAACCTTCAAGCAAAACCTTGTGCAGGTGTGGTTTTTTGGTTTCAAGTGCTGAAAACAGCAATGCTTTGCTTGCAGGCCTTTATTCTTACCTCCCAGTCATTTACTAACCCTACCGTGCTACTTCTCCTTTAAAATAAATTAAATAAAAATTTCAAAAAGGTAAACTTCGAAATTCTACACCTACACAAAGTTTTAAATGTTTATCGTATGTTTTTTCCTTGTGGGTGGTTTTTCTTTTAACACGGCGTGGAAACTTGGAGATTGCATGTTAACAGAATGGATAAGTAACTAACTTGACGCTATTTCGATCTCCATTTTTCAATTGTTGAGGTGTGACGTTTCGAGGATATCCTCGAAACGTCACGCCTCAACAATTGAAAAACGGAGATCGAAATAGCGCCAGGTTAGTTATTTATCCATTCTGGTTTTTCTTTTTTTTTTGGTCCATTCCCAGAGGTTGCAGTTTTGTTTACCCACCACTAAGCAGCAGATTCTTTTCCCAGTCGCAACCTGGGCGAGCTGGTGGCATAGACAGAAACAGGATGTGCATCTCGTCCCGCAATTTGATTGACTTCTGCATCTGTTTATGCTTACTGGTTTTGCTAATAAATTTGTGGATTACATCTCCAATGAAGAATGAGTTGAAATCTGAGGAGATGTCTTGCAGGTTGTCTTTTCTTCTTCTGATTGTCTTTGCAGAAGAAAAGAAAAATTAAAAGATACCTATGCATCGTCATATCAATTTTTGGAAATTGTCATCTCCTAGCTGAAAAGGCAAAAACTGCAACTTTAAAAAGTAGAAAAAAAAGCAGAAAATGTGTTATTGTGGTATCATTTAGTCGGTAACATATTACAAAATCGTGATTACAAAAATACCGTTTACAAAATCGTAACTGCAGAAATACAGAATGTCAGCAAAACAGATAGAATTGTTGCTAAATATGTGTTTTGCGACATATTTAAAATTTATATCTCAGTAGGTATACCTTCGTTCATGAGTTCTGCACATTTGGGGTCCCGATTTGAACATCCAACAGCATTGAAATCTGGTTTCGTTTTTTTGCTGTCCTGTAAAGTTGGAAAAAACCTCTTATGATTTTGTAATAATTATGTTACCGACGATTTCAGGTTTTCACAGGGACCTGCAGATGCTGGGGAATTTACAGTGACATGGTAAAGATACTGGGGGGGGGTAGCCTCGGGTAATTATGCAGCACATTAACAAGGGTAACGCGGTGCGATAGGTATTGGTGAAATGCCTCCATGCAAAGCACCTACATTCGCATTCCTCTCCACTCTCCAGACATCGATCCAGATATGAAGAGTCAGAACCAGCTCTGACACACCATGTTCTATTCTCATGAACCCTCCTCAAAATGCTCCGAACGAAGGGGGCAATGACTAATGAGTGACAAACTCATTTTCTGCAATAATTTTGTTTCATCGCACTGCATAATTCATTATCTGCTTTCACTGATTTTTGAAACTGCTTAGAAGGCTGCCGTTTCCTCCCGATGTTTTCAATCTTGAGTTTCGAGCTTTGTCCACGTGGCAATCATTTGGATTTGTTTGAAGATGATCTGGTTCTTCTAATAGGGCGCATCACCTGATTTGACACTTAAAGGATGGGAGGAAAGGATTCAAAACCATTGAGCATCTCATATGAAGATGCCCTGAGAAGAGGTTGGTCTTGGTGCATTTACTTTTTTTTTTTCTTGAAAAAATTTACTCTTACCTGTTGTACTCTCTCCGTTATTTTTGTCCTCTTGGTGGAAATGAAAGGCAGACAAAAAGGATTATGCGGAAGTGACTCTTTGCCATCTCAGGACTGTTGTATGAACATGGCAAATCACTATCACTATGCCATTGACCAGTCTGAATTTATTTACTTCTTTTTTCACGAAACCAAACTTTCCCCATGCCACCAGAACGATAGAAGTCACAACTCCGAAGGACTGAAAAAACCTTCAAATGTTCCCCAAAACGCTTGGAATGTACCACATCAATGAAATCAAGTTCACAACCCTCATCTCCTCACATGTTTTTTTTTATTATTATTCTTTCGATACATCCCAGCACAGTGTTGCTTTCTGCCACAAAATTAACTGATGATGGGAAATTTCATTCATTTGAATCGATTTCATCATCTGGTTATGATGACATCATCAGCAGCAATGAGATTCTCTTCCGAGCTGGTTCGAGCAGACGACAAGATAGTGCTGATAGTGCATTCAATTTTTCTTTTGTTTCCCGAGGCTGGAATTCCGAACCATTTTCCACACTGGAATATTGATCTTTTGGTTGTCGGTCCATTAAAAGATGTGGAAAAATGGGGGAAAGCCTCTTGAAAAGGCTGTACCAATTGTGATTCGAGGCCTTTGGCCTGGCCACAGCTGTGGCATTCTCTCAGGCAGGGGGGCCCTTGGGGTCACGTACATGTTCCTGCCAATCTGGTTTTGAGGTTCTTGGATGTTTGGCCAATTATGCTGCATTGTTGGAGGGACATCTTCCGCATTTCTGCTTATGATGTCATCGTAACCAGATGACGAATTGGATTCAAGTGATTGTTTGTAATTTCTTAATCCTTAGTCTAGTTTGTGGCAGAAGTTAGTATTGGGCACCATCCACCTCAAAAACAAATCCGGTGAATGTAAAATTCAACACCGTGCAGTCAGTATGATGGGTCATACATGTGCAGCTTTTCTCCCTTATTTCAGTGAGTGAATCAAGCCTGCGCCAGTTCAATGAATCCTATCGACATCTGTGCCCCTGCAATGAATCAGTTAGCAGGTCAACATTCATTCATGATGTGCTGGGGGATGGGGTTCCACTGCCGCTTGCGGAGGTAAGTCTCACCTTTTCAAAAGGTCATTTTGACGTTGTTGTGTTTCCATCTAGTTTTGTACTCTGCAATTGGCTGTTAGCTGGCACATTTTTGGACCTGTAGAAGGTGGTTCTTCCTTTTGGCAGGGAGTCGAAAGTTGAGCTTCATTCGGGTCAGCAGGGTCATTCTGGTTCATTGCTGCCGTCGTCCCATGGTGAACCCCTTACTGATTTCACCCAGCGTCAGTCCACAGGCAACCCCTTCTGTGAGTGGGTCCGATTTTCTCCTCTTGGTTAGAATTTTCCTCGTGTTCTCTATGTGTTTTTTATGTCGCTTTTCTCGGAAGCCATACTTGTTTTGTTGCTTGTGCGATTTGCAATACCAAAAAGGAAGTATGGTTGAAACTTCATGGTTTGTGACATAAAATGAACTTAATTTTTGAGTGTTTTTTTTTCTCAAAATTTTAGAATCTATTCTCAGCATTTGGGGGTAACCAGCAGAAAGGCATCTCCTTGAAGGATCTTTCTGTGGCATTGTGACACTGACGAAGGGAACGAAACAGGAAAAGTTACGGCGTAAGTTGTTTCAGTTGGTGCTGTTTGTCTGCAATTTTATTCATGATTTCTGCGACGTTTTCGAAGGTGTATGTCACACGTATTCGGAGGTTTGCGTCGTGCTAAGGGTGTCAAAAGTAGATACCGTTTCATGAGCGCATGACATTTTCAGGTTTTCAGACTCGTTCGATACCGATTTTTTCTACAAAAAACCTTTTCAGTCAGTTTTGGTTTCAGTATACAATATCCATTATTTTTTAAGAAATTTGATGCACAATAATTTAGCATCCTATTTTTTCTTTTTCAAGTAAAAGTCAAAACGCAGTCGGCTACTCTTGGGTTTCGGTCTGCAGTGACTGTGAGCATTCATCTACCTTACAAGTAAATGATCTCATCTGGGTGTTTATGGAACTGTGTTTGTCCAGCACGTCCCTTGTCACCAGTTGTCAACCTGCCACAGTCTTCTGAGGTTTTAGTTTTTTTTTTTCAAAAAAAAAAGTTTTACTGGCAACAACACCGGCATCCCATCGGCAACATCGGCATCCCAGATTGTCACATTCACTTGTGTACTGGCGGTGGAAAAAGATTTCCCATACATGTGAAAAACTTCCATTCTTGAGATTTAAGCAAAAACTCCATGCTGTAGAAATAAAAGATCCTTTTTCATCACTGTTGCCAAAATCTGACACCTCCAGAAAACTCCGTTGCAATTTGGCGCTTTAATTTCTACCAACTGCATAAGAGTAAAAAGAAAGAAAGAAAAGTTTCGGAGGCAACAGTTAAATGGGAAAAACACATGTATGAGCAATTTTTTTCCGCCGCCACTAATCACACTGTTGTTCTGCTTTCATACTTTCCCTCCACTCAGGCATACCTGCCTTCTCGATTCTCGGAGGCGCCTGCCCCACCTTCTTTCCTCTGGTTCCATCTATCGAGATCTATCATCTCCCTAACATCCCTACGCAAAGGGGTCACATTCCCTGTGGCACGGTATGCAAACGGGGCCAACGGGTGCATGTGGTCGTGACCTCTTTTGCTCCACCTCCGACTGTCCTCTTTCATCCTCCTTCCCCCGGGCAGGTGGGGCCCAAAACTGGTTGCTACGCAGCTGGGGCAGGAGAGAAAACAACAACAAAAAAGTTTACTGGCATTTCTCTCAATTATTTTTCCCAGTGATTCACTTTATTTACACGTATATTTTCCAGTGATGTATGGGCTGTACGCAGGTGACGTTGAGAACAGCATCACAAAGAATGAAATGAGATCGATCATCGCTGCTTACGAAGGTGGAGTTGGACCAGCACCTGATAAGTTGGCTTTTCTTTTCTCAGAGGTAAACAGCTTCTTTCTGTTCATTTTTTTGTTCTGGTTCAAAACACTAACAGAGTGGCTTGGTTGGGCCAGCCGGCTCATCGAGGTGAGTGGTCTTATCAGCCTGCAAGGACTTTCCCATTCTTAAGTTCAGAGAAAGATCCTTTTTACTTATTGATGATCAGCCAATCTCTTCCTGAAAACAAACCATAGCTGCAAAATTTGAGCCCAGTTCGGCTGACCAAACACAGGGACTTGATAATCTGACCCCCACCCTTTAAAAAGCAAGCATAAGTGAATGGAAAATTCAGTTGGATGTAGGTAAAGTCATTATTCAACATCCACAGTGGCAAAATCAGAGTTCATGTGACCGTTTTATGAGGAGACCCATGTAGTTTAGGGAAGCTTATTTCCTTTTCGTCCAATTTCAAATTTTGCAACCTTTGGGAAGAATCGAGACAACTTCTGTGAATTTGGACTCAATACGGTAAAAATGCAATGTTCCGTCCGATGCGATGAAAAAATGACTGAGAATTAACTCATGAAAAATGACTGAAAATTATAAGTGCTAATGGAAAAAATAGCAGAGAAATTTGGGATGGAATGCAAACAAAAATAAAAATCTGAGAAAATAGCCTTAAAGGTCGCGAACATTTTTCGAAAGTTTTGCACTATGTTTTTTCTGCCAGAGTCACGCTGAGAGGTGAAATCACTCTGCCTCCGGTTTTTAAAAATGTCATTTTTCTGGAAAAGGTAATTGCAATTTGATTTTCACCATCAGAGTTTGAGATTTCAGCACATCTGGTCCATAAATTTAATGTTTTAAATTAAAGGACAGTTTTAGATTTGTAGCAAAATGATCTTGGTCACCAAGACAACTTTTATTATCAATTATTTCAAAAAAGTGGTTTACAGATTTTACCCACAGAGACTTTTATGACACAGCACAACTACTTTACCACTTCCACTGAAACTGTTCCATGACACATTGTCAATGATGCATTACCTTTTTTTTATTTTTAGAAATTTAGAATCAGTCATTCATCCTATGTCTATTTTTCCACTGTTTTCACTTCGTAGAAAGACAAAATAACTCTCGATGATTATTGCCGCTGGCAGTTGACATTCCCCGAGGGACATCCCTATCCCGGTGGTTGCTCTGTGAACCGAGCCTCCAGTTGGGTCTGTCTTCATCGTCGGAGGGTTCTTCATCATTGACCTTCTATCAGACATTGGCCGGGGTCACCCATCTCGAGGAGACCGACATTGTTGCTCTGGAGAAGAGATACTGGCAACTGCGATCAAAGTAAGTTCGATCCAAATCTGCCTCTTATGTTCTTGCGACACATGTACGGAGTAGGTACCAACACATTGGACATGTTGGTCAATGTTCTTTTTTCAATTTGCAGGAATGGCTAACTATGTCTTGCTTAAATTTAATTTACCATGTCAAATTAGACACACCTTGTCCGTTCGTAGAGTTTATCTTGGATCACAACAGTTTCGCACACTCTCACGGGGAGCTTCTTCAGGTGTAAAATATCAAAAAGATCGATGGGAGAGATGAGATGAGGAATGGACGAATTGATGAACTGAAGAATGTGGTGGAGTTAAAACTGCATGAAAAAAGATCAAAAACAAAGGAAATATGGCACTGGAGAATGTTGAAGTAGGACTGAGTAACAGCTGAATGCTCAGTGGAGTTGATTGGTATCTCTGATTCAGGTGCTATCTGATTTGACTGTTGATGGAAGCAAAAACCAGGTCTTATCAGAATTGGAAAAGCAGATAAGTGTGGATTGCATGAATTACAGGGTGGACTGAAAATTAAGTTGGATCCATGTTGAACTCTGTGCTGCTGAACTCGAAGTCTGAATGTGAAAGGACATGAAGTGGAAACGGAGGGAATTTGATGGGTGGCGGAGGTGCTTTATGGCAGAATAGGTGATTGAAACCCTGTGAGGGTGCATTGTTGTGTTCCAAGATAACCTCTGCGAACTCACAAGGTGTATATAATTAGACATGGTGAATTTAATTAAACCCGTTCGTGGGCATGTGCTTCAATTGCTTCTGTTTTGCTCCGTCCTTATTCTCCTCTCCGTTCAAATTGCAACTTTGTATCTACATTGATGCCCCTTTCATAATTTTCAGCGCGTGCACCACGAATGGGAATATCAGAAACAATAAAAATACTTGCAAAATAAAGCACTTGCAAAACAACCAACCGCCTTATCCGTTCGTTCTTTGAACTGCGGAGAAAGGCGACATTTCGACGTGCTTCTACTCATTTCAACGAACAAACAGATTTGGCTGTTGTCGTTTTACATGTATTTTGTTATGTTTCTGTTCATATTTTCTAAACTTCAATTTGCACATTGCCCGACCCTTTTTCGGGATATTGGAATGCTGTGTCTGCCCCTTATTGGGTCTCATTTGCGACGGCAATTAGGGATGGCACCATTTTTGCTGCTGGTGCTGGGACCCAGTAGTTAAAAAATCGAATGTGTCATGGGGAATTCGTAATTTCAGTGGAATGTTCACTGAATCGGAGCCTGTAAAATGGAATTCTTAATTTCTTTCAATGGTGAAGTTGAAAAGAATGGAAACATGTCCAGGGGATTCATAATTTCTTTTAGTGAGGGATGTTAATAAATTTAAAATGTCGAGGAATTTTCTGTCATTCCGCTGAAAACAATAAACAGCCAGTTGAAATTAGGCTTTCTTTCATGGCAATTCATTCCAGGTTATTTCACAATTTTGTCCATAATGAATTTTCTTGTTTTTAATTTTTTTCATGATTTTTTTTTTTCTTCCCTGTCTCCCCTCCAGGACAGGCTACGTTGATTTGGAAATATTCAAATCGCTCGTTTGTCCTCCGTTTCCGACATATCTCGTCAGCAGCTTGTTTGATTCGTTTGATGAAAACAGGGATGGTAACATTGACTTCAAGGAGATTGCGTGTGGAGTGTCAGCAGCCTGTAGAGGACCATTAATCGAAAGACAGAAGTGTGAGTTGCTGTTATCGATTGCTACTGTTCATTACTTCTTTTTTTTATTATAAGCAGTTGCGAAAAGTTATATTGTTTGTGTGAACTGGGAAAGACTATTCTAGCTCGTAACGGTCGTGTAGGAGAAGCACGCTGCTACCATTCATTCACGCCTTGACGTGGGGCATCGTCGAGCTAAGCACGGTGGAAAATCTGGCTTTGCAATTGACTATTGACCTGTGTGTAGTCAGGTACCCTCCATCAAACAAATTTGTGGAGTGGTCTTTTTGTGGAGAAATAAATAAATTCGGAAGGGATTGCACATCAAGAGATTCGCCACATTTTGTGGATGTTGTTTTTTAATTTCAGCTTGCAAAAAATAGACAGACCCATATCCCCCATTGCCACTCAAACTCAGCTTCACCTCAATAGCCAATTTAGCAGATGGATATATCTTTCGTAACAATGATAAATGAGTTGTGTTGTGCACAGAAATGGAATTTTTGCAATACAAACCCATCCACTAGATGAGTGACAGTGGGTAGCGACCGAAAATGTGCTAAGAATACGATAGAGCCACCACTTGCATCATAATTGGTAATCACTGCTACCTTTATCTGTGTCGGATCCAGCCGGCACCTGTCATGGACGCCACAGTCAGCTGCATGCCGTGAGCTGTCGAATTTGAGTCGCATTTTGCATGAGAACGGCATTCGTGCCATGGAACATGCGAAAAAGTGGTCTCATCCAGTGCTTATCCCTGAATTGTTTTTTGCATTTGATTGGCACAATTTGCATGTTTCCTTTTCAAGCTTTTTTTTTTTCTTTTTTTGAAATGGAGTCCATTCCAGGCCGAGGCCCCCATCCTCTTGCCAAAATTTAGTTGTCAGGCGACTTTTCGCTGGCTCTAAAGGCCATTCATTTATGTAATCGTGTACATCTCCTGTTTCTATCACTCTCTGTTTAGTTTGTTTCAAGATATTTGATCAAGATAAAGATGGTGTGCTTAATGAGGATGAAGTTCGAGTGATGGCCGAAGCTCTTGTTTTGGTCTACAAAGAGAACGATCATTTGAGGCCTGATCTAAACGACTCTCTCGACACTGTGCTCAACTTTGGTGAGTTGAACATGCAGTTTCGTAGGTGCCATTGTTTGATTTTTGAACAGAAAAAAGTGCTAGATGTTGGCTCACCACACCTTTTTTTTTTCTCCACTTGACTTCTCTGTCTCCGGGGTCCAAGGGAGGGAGTGCGTATGCGGTGTGCAAAGAATAGTAACATGCTATGGGTATTAGAATGAATTTGCTGTGAACATGACGACTTCTTGAAAAGATGACATTGTCGTAGCATTTTGAGAGCCTGTCATTGCCAAATCGCTCTGACCTTTGAAGGAATCCATCTCCCAAACCCCCTGCCAGGAGCTGACCATTGGAACCCTTCTGGGGGTGCCTACCCAGATCCCAATTTTGTGGCCTGCGACCACTGGGGTGTTCATTGGTGCTGTTTTCTGTTGCTTTGGAGTGCTTTGAAAACCCCTTGGGAAAAACTGAAAAAGACTTCGAAAAGTCGTCTTTCAAATTCGCTGGAAACCCTGATCCGTGGCATTTCATTTCATTCTGAATTTTTTATTTTTTTATCGTTTTACTACCGCTTGTCCCACAAGGGCTGTGACTAGCTTGGGTATATGTGGCTTCAATTCAATCCTTTCTCTCACCCCCCCCCCCCCACAGACCCGTCAAGCATGATTAACAGGGTTCTCTTCCGCTACAAGGAGGACGACTCGTCCGTCAGCATCAACAGCGAACTGAACAGCACTGGCAACAGCAGCAGCATTAGTAATAGTAATAATAATAATGAAGACAGCAGTATTACTAGTCGGGAATTGGATAGTATTAACTACGATGACAGTGCAGATCGGCGTCTGTCGCTGGAGGAGTATTTGGTTTGGACGCTTGGCAACCCATTGACGACATCGTTTCTTGATTTGCTGTATCAGGTATGTACTAGTTCCAGTTGTGTTGTTCTTTGACACCTGTGTTCTGCTCTTTTGGCAGTCTTGAAAGTTCATACAGGCATAACAATTGGAAGTTTGTGGATGTTTCACTGTTGGCTCTCTTGTCATCGTTTGTTTCTTGGCCCTGGTACACTTTTGCACTTGCAGCTAATTCATTCCTTGTGATAATTCATTGTGTTTAACCATCTCCAACTCCAATGTTCTCCTTCTAAAAATGCGTGAAAGTGACGTTCTTTGAATGAATATAACCATTTATAACTGTTGTGGATGTTATTTTTCAGTCTGCTGGGGTAGAACAATAATTCTATCAATACTTTTGGGCTTTCAAGACATTCCCAAAGGAGGGAGTAGACTGTGCTGTCCGTCTTTGAGGGGGGTTCGAGGGAGTTTTTGCAGGCAGGCAGGGGACTGCCTACCTTCGTGGCCCTAGGCGGTACTCTCCTCATCGTGGCCGAGGGTTGCCCTGGCCTTTGCAGTGAGGGTGAGGGGTTTTCCTTGGCCTTTGGCTTCCGAAAGACAAAGGGGTAACCCTCCCGAATCCCCCCAGATGAGTTTGCACCTTAGTCTTGTTTTTTTATTGTTCTGGCATAATTGTATGTAAACAGATTGCAAAACTGCCATGCAAAACTGCATCAATCATACTTTTTCAATTTTGTCAACATTTAGCCACGTCAGAATTGACAGATTTTTGTCGGCAGACTTTTTCAGATCGTCTGCCCAAAACAGATTGTCACTCCCAATAATATGCAAAGGAGAACATTGGAGCATTTATCATTGCCTTTTGTTTCGAGTGACGATCTGTTTTATCTGAATTATTAGGCGACAATCAAAAGTCTGCCGACAAAAATCTGTCCATTCTGACGCGGCTTTTGATGCGTTTCTTGCAGAAAACAGCTATTTGGTACGAGCTTGTTTTGTTTCACCACATTTCACCAAAATTTGTCTCCACAACTACTGATTTTTGCTGTTAAAGATGACCGGATTAGTTTAATGAAGAAAGTAATGAAATAAATGCATTTCTCAAATGTCACGAGCGAAAAGAAAAGACAAGTTTAGTTTAATCCATTCACTTGCACTGATGTGACGTTTTTTTGTTTTTCCCATTCAATGTCCCCCGCCCACAGCTGTGCCATATTGTCTTTGGGTTGCATGCGATCACTGCAACCGAAGAGGGTTGTATTGTTAGGAAATGGCTTCAAAGGGAGAGGAGGAGGGGCCTGAAAATGGGCCAGTTCTGGTTCATTGTCTCGTCAAACTGGTGGTCCACCTGGAGCAACTATGTCTCATCTAAGGTTTGTTGTTTTCTTTCTTTGTTTTTTTTTTTTTTTTGCACAAACCAGCTTCTTTTCAAAGAATTGTTTGTTGTATTTGGTATGTGAAAAGAAAAAAAACATGTAAGCCAGTTTTTTGGTCAAAATTACTGAAAGCATGCATAAAAGTGCATCCACAGCGTTCGGCATTGTAAAATCTCTTGATTTCGCTGTTTGCTAGTCTCGAGAAAGCACCGAGGGAGGAAGCAATTTTTGAACGACTAAAAAGCAAATTAACCAAATTGACCTGCTATCCATTTGGCATAAAACAACACATGATGATTCCTTCATCTTCATTGGCATCATTTTGCTGTTATGAGCTGACAGCCATAATGGCTAGTGGCTCTGCAGAACCTTGTTGCACACCTTTGGCTTGCAGGAAGAACAGTTCCCCATAATTTAGCCCAACTCCGCTCTGCATTCAATAGAAACGACTCAGGTCAGTTTTACCACATAGGTATGCCAACCCGCGGGATTTCCCGAAGAGAGTCATGCTATGCGGAGCGAAGAAGTGTGTCTTGTGATGTGTGGCTCTCACCCTTCCCCTCTATATGGTCTTGTGATGCCCAGAAATGTGTTGCCATTTGGATGGATACTTGAAAAAGAGTGCGACTTTGTAAAGGTATTAATTTCCCTTGCATACACAGACTCGAGATGTGAACCAAACGTTGAGTTGACTTGCCAATCTGCAGACAAAAAACCAATGCTTAAGACTTGGCTGAATGAGTCTCGACTTGATTCATTGCAGTGCTGTTTTGTTGATTGCTGGGAATGGATCGCACAGTCTGTCATGTGAGCTATCTCGGCAATCAAAACAGCAATGACTTAAGTCGAGACTCAGCCAAGTCACATCTTGAGAATCGGACCAAAATCATCGAAACTACCCCAATGTTAGCTTAATCCGATCATTGATGAGATTCGGAGAGAACTTAACAATTAAAAGATTAAACGCACTTTTAATTGACATCTTCTCCGTGTTTTCTTTAAACGCTCCCGTCGTCGGCCAGCACTTGACGACGGGAGCGTGATGCCCCGAAACGCGTCGTGTGTCGAAGAAAGAAAACACGGAGACAATTTCTCCGTGTTTTCAACGGAGTCAATGAAAAATGCGTTGTATCATTTTTTCCCCAACGTTCTTTTTTATATTCTCAAAGATAATATTGCATGTCAAAGCAGGTTTTTGCAACTTTTTTCATGGAGCTGGTCTGTAATTTGCATTGAAAGCATTGTGAGGAACACACATACTGAACTGCACAAGTACAATACGGTTCCGTGAAGAAAGCCGGATGGACAATTTTTCTCTCAAACCCTTAATCCCTTTTGTTTTTGTGATTGCTTTTCTTGCAGCATTCACCAGGTGGTGCTACCACCCTTTCTAGCACCAACAGCAACAGCTGTTCGAGTCTGAGGAAGATCCGGCTTGGCAAGAAATCAGCTTCGACTCTCGAAGGAAGCCTTGCCAGCGATTCGACATCAGGCATTGTCGTTACGGCCATCAACAGCCTGTCCAGCGATGAGTATTTGAACGATTCGAAAAGTATTAATACTACTAGCAGTACAAATGGCAATTATAGTAATAGTAATTCGGCTGGTGCTTATTCGCCTGGCCAATCGGATATTTTATCACCAACAAGACAGGTCAGTGTTAGTTATTTGATTTTTTTTATTTTTGCTCTTTAAGGAGAACCTGACATGGACATTTAAAGTTATCAATTTTGATCTCGTAATGACTCCTAATAACTAGTAGCTGGGCCAACATGGAGATTTTGGGGCAGACCTTTCTTTGAAGGCTGCGGGAGTCTAGCGAGATTCACTGTGTTGGAATTGCATTATTGATTTTTTTTCTGTGTCAATTTTTCCCGACGTGGATTGGGTTGGCTCATCCCCTTTGCTCTACTATTTTCTTACTGGAACATCACTGCTTTCTTGTGCTTGCTGCAGATACAAATTTGTGCAATCGCTAAACACGACAGTTTGAATCCTAATAAAAATCTGTGATTGATTTTCTCGTCGCTAGAGTTTTTTTTAATTTTAAGAGCATTATGAACCTCTTTCAGAATTGACTCTTGCCAATGCGATTACAATTGGGCCTTGAAACAAGTTGGAGCTTGAAATGAAACAACATTAAGTTTCAAATGTGCTTGAAAAGCAGTATTTCCGTCTGAAATTACGAAATACGAGGAGCCTTTAATTAACATCACTAACTAGGTGACTGTTACCTTCGCATTTTCTCTTCCTCTTGATCACGGAATGATGTGTCATTTCAATTCAACTTCTGCTCTGCTTTGGTCCGTCTCATTCATTGCAAATCAGCTCAATTTTGAGAAGGCATTCGATCTGGTTCCCCACGTGGCCTTAGTGGAAAAACTGGGGAAGCTAGGCCTGGATCCGCTGATGCTAAATTGGATAGTAGACTTTCTTCTCTCACGTTCACAACAAGTATATGTTGGCCAGGCCTCCTCGCTTACACGGGCAGTAACCTCTGGCATCCCGCAGGGTAGTGTACTGGCCCCTCAACTGTTTTCCATATTTATAAACGATCTTCCTTCTGCTGTCAGTTGTCGTATGCACCTGTTTGCAGATGATTGTGTTGTTTCCACTGTTGTTCGGTCTGCTGATGACTCTCTTCAGTTGCAAAACGACCTGGCTGCTATCATGGACTGGTGGCTTCGCTGGGGAATGAGAATAAACATTGAAAAGTGTGTGACAATCAGTTTTAGTAACAAAGTTAACCCTCAAATATCCACATATTACCTAAGCGGCCAAGAACTGGCTTCTGCAGACTAGACGAAATATTTAGGAATCACCTAACCAAAAACTTAAACTGGGAACAACATATAAATCAGATGGTCAGTAAGGCCAATTCTGCCCTCCTCTTTATTCGGCGTACCTTCTATAAAGCAAATGGCCCAACTAAGGAGAAAGTATATTTTGCCCTCGTTCGCTCCCTGCTAGAATACGCTTCATCTGTCTGGGACCCTTGCCGAGTGAATTTAATTGAAAAATTGGAGAGAATACAAAGAAAGGCTGCTCGCTTTGTATCTGGGAGATATGCACCATTAGATAGTGTCTCATCCATGTTGGAAAACCTTGAGTGGAACTCCCTTGGCCTCACGCAGAAAAATCTCAAGACTGGGAGGTTTATTTCTCGGACTAAACAATGTTGGTGGTTGGTCAAAAAAAAGAGTTTTAGCTCCTGCTAGCTACTTTGGGAGGCATGACCATGATTTTAAACTCCGAGCACAGTGCTCCCACAAGGATGTTGGAAAATATTCTTTTGTCACTAGAACCGTCAATGAATGGAATCTGCTACATCCTAGTGTCTTTGGAAATGGTGAGGATTAGTCTGGCTACCTTTAAAAGCAATGTAGGGTCGGCCGAACAACATGGAATATTATGACCTACTTTACTATTTCGATGTTACAAGTTTTAAGTTATACAACTAGTTGATGTCATCCGAGTGCTTTCATTCTTTGTTTATTCATGTTATCCCTCATTGCTGATTTGCGCCAGGGCCTTGCCCATGCAAATTAACCTTAAATTAAATTAAATTCAAATGTTGGCTCGCTCGATTTTGTTCCGCGGTGATCTGCACTCTGCAGTAACCAAAGGGTCCTGGTCAAAATGTCTCACTATGCCTCCGTGATTCTGAGAGTCAAAAGACGCCAATAAAATAGTTGTTGTGTGCTAATCCATGCATGTTCCGTCCCTTTTCCAGGGGAAGCCAAGTGGAAGCGACTGCTACAGCAGCTGCACATCCCTTTCCACCCTCAACCAGGATGAATTGGGAACAGCACCTTTGATTAGCAGCAGCAACCAGAACAATTTCAATAGCACCAACCAATCGAAGGCATCGAGCTGTAGCACGAGCCCAATGTCGACACCCTGCCTGAACAGGAAGATCAGCAGTGAAATGGCTAGGAACCTTGGGTTGTCCGGTCGAACGAACGGAGGAAGCGGAGTCGGTAGCAGTAGACAGGGGAGTAGCAATAACCTTGAACAGCTCTCTATCTGTGCTGGCAGCGAATTGGTCAGACCGGGTCCAATTGATAATTCGACTCTGATGATGATGCAGGCTTACAACAGGGTTAGACATCGAAATCACATGAAAATCAAATGACAATTTCTGCTTCACTCTTGCAGAATAGTTTTCTGGGATTTCACAATGATCTAACATTTTTGACATTGCTTGGTCGTTTTTCCTTTTCGATGGGTTGTCCCACAGAGTGTATGCATTTAGCTCCTTGTCGGTGATGTGAAAAACTGAGCTTTTGATTGTAGCATATTCATCTGTTTATCTCGAGGTCATCTTGCAGTGTGTTACGATTTGATGTATTTTATCAGTATCCGGAAATTCGGACAAAGGTGAATTGGGTTTGCAGTTCGTTTGAAAATTGTGGTTGACAACTCTTTTTTGCAAATTGTATTGACATAGTTATGTCACTGAAAAATCAACGTCATTGTCGATGAAAATTCCGGAAATCACAGTATTTTTGTCTGTCTGTCTCCCTCACACGTCATCAGTTGCCGCATAAGAGGGAAGCCAATGACGGCGACAATACAGGTGCGCAATTTTTAGCACAGGATCACAAGAAAATGCAGAATTCCTCAGTAAGGACATCATGATTGATGAAAGGGATTTGCATTTTAAGCACCATTCCAAGGGAATCCAGCACCGAAAACTGAACACTCAACCCCTCAGTGCTTGAATGTTGATTGGTTTTTGGTGCTGGTTTCAGATGGAATGCAAATAATGCAAACTGTTTTCAATCACAGAATGTTCCATCGATTTTTTATGCGCTTTCGACATGCCTTTTTTCTTCCGGCTACTGCCCATGCAGATTCCGTCGTTGACTGGTGAAGGTGGTCTATTACTGAACAGCTGCTTCAGCGTCACCAGCTACGGAAATGTCAACGGTCCCCACTTTGAGCTTGTCCCCGAGTCTCTGTGGAAGGCCCTGATTCACTGGTACGGAGGAGGACCTGCTTTGCCAAGGCAGGTGATAACGGATCCAGGACAGAATGGAAAGCTGGCTGTCGAACTGTATCCGATTACGTTCCGTCTGTTCAAGAATGTCGTTCCACCGGCTTCCACAACTCAGTCGCAAAATTCATGGGCAACATCATCTGCTGGTGGATATGGAGCTCTCGGTGAGTTTTTATGGCTTCTCATGTGAAAAATACACAAAAATGTATCGCATCATCGGAAAGAATTCCTTGGTAAATTTCCATTTCCACACCAGGAAAATTTTGTGCCGTGTTCCCACTTGCCACTGAACTTATTACTCTGGTTCAGATTACGCATGCATTGCATGTGCCGAACAACCGCAAGCTCTTGAAGCTGTGTCCATGGCTAACACATTCAAAAATGGTGAGAACATTTAGCCTGCATTCGAATAAGAAAAAAAGAAATTCAAGTCCATATTTTGTCAGTGGGGAAATGAACTGAGTGCTCTTTTGTTAGCTTAGGACTATTTTTTTTTTTTTTTTATTATTATTTTTTAACTCAGTGGGAACCGTGAATATGACCCATTGCGTTTCTTATCTTTTTCTGTTTTACACGTCTGTGTCTGCAGGAAATCCGGAATTGGAATCGACCCGTAAAAGAAAATGAGTTGGACGGGACTTTGAATGTTCTTTGCACAATTAATCCTTGGACAATTAATTCACAACAATTGATCCCTGGAAATCATCGCATGCATTGTCCTCAAGTTGAATCTATTTTTAATTGTTTCTGATGCTCTCCCAAAAGCTTTTCATGGGGAGACGGTTCAGCGGGGGAGCGGGCGATCATCATTTTAAGTCATACATACACCCCTCCAGACATTCTGCACCCTTTCGTATTTCAGAATGACCCTGAGCGGGTGGGTGTTACAAATCTGTGATTGACCGGAGAAGGCTCAAAGTGGGGAATGACATTGTCTCCAGGTTTTCATCCCCTCTTCTTCTGCTCCTTAGGTTCATCCTATCCATACGTTGCATTTCTCAACAACAACACGAGAAATAGTGTCGCCGCACGTCGTCAACTGGTCTACCGTGGGACGTTTAGCAAACTGACAACCCTGTATCAGATCAAGGACTATCTTTGCTCTTGCCTGAAGATCAAATCGGATGAAATGAGGCTCTGGTTGCTCAGGGATGAGGTTAGTGGGATGTGTTGCTTAGTATTTTGTTGCATAGCGGAGATTGCATGAGTATAGAGAAAAGCTTATACATTTTTCTCGAGGTGATTGTCAGGGCTTAAAAAGAAGTGTTGGAAGAGAATTTTAAATTATTATTTTGAGATGTCTCAGGGCTAAAGACATGACGGGATGCTTTGCTGAAGTATCGACTACAATTTATGAAAAAGATGATTATTTAGTCAGTTTGTCGCATCAGAGATCAATAGATTGTAGATTTGTAGAGACATTTATGGAGGCCAATAGATTTTTCTGATGTGATGTGCGCTCTTGGACTGGATACCAGCGAGCCACAAATGAGCTGTATCTGTGGTGCAGGATGGGGTGACAATAATTGCTGCACCGTGCACCACGAACGGCATATTCACAAAATGAAGACATCTTTATAAGCCGTTTCACATTCGTTAACTTACAATAACAATTTGCGACGTTTCAATCCCACGTTCGTGGACCTTTATCAAGCACTGTTTTAGCAGTCCACGCCCGTGGTACCAAAACGTCGCAAGTTGTTCTTGTAAGTTAACGAACGTGAAACGATTTTTAACATGATATGTCTTCGTTTCGGAATTGAGTGGTTGCATGCATATCTTCAGGCAGATGTTGAGGCACAGCCTTATTCATCTGAAATTTATTTTCATCCTTGTTTCTCCCCTCATCTGCTGCCTGCTTGGCAATACCAAAAATGGATCTGACCAAAATCTTTCGCTGATCACCACATTGTAAGATGAACAACCATTATTCGTTCACTGAATCTCCAAAAGTTAACGCATCGTTTTTCCAAACCCGCTTTTTCAGATAAATCCGCTTCTCTTCGAAGAAGAGGAACTCCGCCGGAACTTGGTCGAACTGAACTTGCATGATGACGACCCGCTTCTGATTGAAATAATCAACAAAGATCTGACCTGGCCGGAGGAACTGGTGGCCCTGTGCCAGCAGCAGAATCAGGATGGCAGCGTTGCCAGCGGCCTCGGCAAGCGGAAGAGCACCATTCCCGTTCAGAACGGCGCAACGGGATTGAACAACCTAGGCAACACTTGTTTCATGAATGTCGCCCTCCAGTGTGTCAGCAACACTTCTCCGTTGACGGAATACTTCCGGAGGGGTATGCATCTTTACGAGCTGAACAGGGACAACCCCCTTGGAATGAAGGGCCACATTGCACTCCACTATGCAGATCTAGTCAAGGAGATATGGAGCGGTACGTCGAAGACAATCGCACCGTTGAAGCTGCGTTGGACGATTGGGAAATATGCGCCACGCTTCAACGGGTATCAGCAACACGATTCGCAAGAGTTGCTAGCATTTTTGCTCGACGGCCTTCACGAGGATTTGAACCGTGTACACGATAAACCGTATTCGGAACTGAGCGACAGTGATGGACGACCGGATGTTGAAGTTGCTCAAGAGGTGGGTGAAGGTTACCCAGGTTTTCTGTTGTAAACCTGGAATTGTCATGGAATTTTGCCATTCTGGAAAAGGCAGGGAATTTTGCCATTCTGGAACAGTCTGAATTTGTGAAAGCTCTCTGCAGTCGGGATTTTTTTTTCAAAATTTCTCTTTCTCTAGCAAGGAAAGTCTCTGTTGCTTTAGAACAGGGCTTGACTGGATTTCTTCATCTTCTATTCTTTAATTGTTATGCAAGGTAAGGCCACACTTTGGGCATTTCAAACAAAGCCAAGTTGTTCGCCTTGTTTTTCCAGGTTTTTTTTTTCTTGAAACTTTTATTCTGGCCATTAAATATGCCGAAAGATGGAGGGCAATGAGAACCTAAATGTCTGGAATCTTTGGAATTTCCATCTAGAAAACATGAAAATTAGGGAAAATGGTCTCTGTCCAGTAGCAGACACACTGCTACCCGTACCTTGCATTGGTGTTTCCTTGCAGAACCGATTCGTTTGTTTACAAAATCACCATCTTCATTTCTGAGTTTCCCTGGCAAAGTTTTATTTGCTGCTTTTAAAATGCCAAAAGGAGAAAACGTCCTGGTTATAAAATAAGCTTGGCACATTTTAGCCCTTTTTGTCATATCTCTTTAATCATCACTTTTTTCCTCTCTTTCTGCAGGCCTGGGAGAATCACATAGTCCGCAATAAGTCAATGATAGTTGACCTTTTCCATGGACAACTGAAGTCCAAGGTGACCTGTCAGCAGTGCAACCATGAAAGTGTCCGGTTTGACCCGTTCAACTTCCTCTCCCTCCCTCTTCCGTTCGAGAAGAAATATCATTTTGAAATCATCGGTGAGTTACCCAAGTAATTGTGTTTTCTTTCATTTCTTACTTGGAAACTTGTGGTTTTTAGAGCTGGGTTGTGCTACCCGACATGTCTGATGAAGATATGCTGATAGTGTTTGTGAAGTAGCACAATTCCATGCATCTGGATGTCCTACAAGGTTGCAGATGCATGGCTTAGCCCAGGGACTTCGGCTTTCCAGGGTTGACAAGAGGGCTGTTCACATGTGCATTCTTCCGGCAATTGCATCTAATTTATTGGTACACGGGCTTCTTTTTACACATGCACCAGCTCAGACTGCGTCACCCATGATATTCTGAGCATTATCGAGTGGGGATCGAGCAGGTGCAGTGCAAATAGTAACTGCCACCCAGAGGTAACTGTTTATTTTTTATCCCGATGCCCATTTGAACGGAAGTTGGGACTTAAAAACGAAGAAACCATTTGTGTAATGTATACTGGCGGCGGAAAAAGATTACCCATACATGTGAAAAATTTCCATTCTTGAAATTTTAGCAAAAACTCCGTACTGTAGAAATAAAAGATCCTCTTTCATCACTAATGTCAAAATCTGACACCTCTAGAAAGCTCCGTTGCAATTTGGCGCTTTAATTTCTGCCAAATGCATAAGAGTAAAAAGAAAGAAAAAAAAATTTTGGAGTCAACAATACAATTATTTCAACTGATCAGGTTTTTGCGATGTCTCCATGCTCCAAAAAAGATCGTTTTACATTTTTTTTATGTCAAAATCTGACACCTCCAGGGAGCGTTGTTATAATCTGGTTCTTCAATTTCAACCACCTGCATAAGAGTGAAAAAAAGCGTTTCGAAGGCAACAGTTAAGGGGGGTCCAAGTCTTTTTTTTTTTTTTTTTAGAAATATGATTTTTTTGGCCAATTTTAGATTTTCAGCCAATCAGATAGTGTGGAATCTGCTGAAAACAGTGGCGAAAACCCATTTTAAATTATCTCATCTGGTTCAAAAGTTATTAAGGAATATGCGAAGCCACTACCGAAGAAATTTTACACCACCGATTAGCACTTTTGACGGAATCGAGTTCAACTTTGAGTCCATTTATCTCCGGTTCACATTTTCTTGCCATCCGACCTGTGTATCTCTGTCAATTTGCAAGCTAGAACATTGAAATTTGGCAACCATATGTAGAAAAGTGCAAGGAAACTTTTGATGGGTTCCGATTTTCAATTCTTTCTTCCATTCTCAAGTTATTTCAAATAACCTAAGGGAAAACGTAGAAAATTTACCGCTCTTCAAGCGGTGTGCTACAAAAGTATCGGTAACACCCGAGCAAGGAAGAAAATGAAAAAACTGGCCCCATCAGAAGTTTTGTCTGGTTTTTTTGACCCAGATTACAAATTTTCACAGTATAATCATGATGCGTTTACTCGGAGCACGGGGCAATGCAAGCGGTACTAATTACACCTTCCGATAGGCACTGTGGGTCAACCCCTGGAGCTAGAGTGCTCAAATTTGGCAAGGAACCTGCTGTTGATGACCCCACTTGTGGTTAAAATTTGAGCAAAATCGGAACAAACAAAAAAGTTCGCCGTTGGACTTGGACCCCCCCTTAAATGGGGTACTTTAATTTCATCATGTCTATCCACCTCTTTTTCCACTTCCTAGTTTTCAAGCAAGATGGCACAATTCCAGTCAAGTATGGCATGCGTTTGGACATAGACGAACGCTGTATTGATCTCCGAATGCATCTCTCCCAGCTGTGTGGCATTCCTTTCGAACATCTGTTTATCGTGGAGATGCAGGATAACGGAAGCAGGATCCGGAATTTTGTTCCAAGCCATTATCGTCTGGAAAACATGATCAACCTGCCGTTGTGCGCCTACGAGTGCAGCATGAGGGTTTTTGCTGGTGGTCGCGGCAGTGTGACGTCGATCGCATCATCTCGCAGTCAGTCGCAGCAGAGCTCATCGCAGTCACAAATCAAAAAGACCACCAATCCACCTGCACACAATGGCTTCATTCCAAATCAGGCAAACGTAAGGAATTTGTTTCTTCGCTGATGACAAATTTGAGAACTTATTTTCACTGAAACATGCCACTTTCAGTGACCGCATATTTTTGCACAATTTCAGTGTTTTTTCACTCCGTTTGTTTGGTCTGTTTCATTCCGTGCTGGATGGGGATGATGAATCAACTCTTATATTCATAATTTCCTCTTTCAGTCATCGGAAGGAGCTTCTGGTGCCATTTGGCAATTGGTGCCTTTTTGAGCTGTCGAAATCTAGCGGCTTGTCTGCCACTCGTCACTGTGCATAAGCTGTTGCGATTACACTCATTGAGACTGTTGGACAATAAAATAATAGCAGGAAAAATTGGAAGTTGTCTCGTAAAGGAAAGATATTCACCATATTTTGCTGTTTAAAAACTTGTAGAACCCCCTACAACAAACAAAGCTATGTTTTCCCTGTGATCACTCTGTTAACTTTTAGTTTTACCAAGTCCCTTGGCCCTCTGCTAATTTGACCACATTTTTTGGATTGCCTTTTTCTATTTTTTCGTCAAATTCACAAATGATCCAAAAACATCACCCCCGGGAATTTCGACTATTTTATCTCCATAGTGCGAGTTGAGTTTGGGCACTTCGCAAGTCCATTATTAAGACGAGACTTCGTCTTTTGATAACGGAAGTGTGGTGGGCCTGAAACGTCGACTCAACTTCCACCATTGAGATAAAAATTGTCGAAATTCCCGGTAAGGGTGATATTTTAGCGTCAGACACATCTCCAAGTTTCCAACCCACTGTTTACAGTTTGTTACAAAAATTCCCGTTTCTTCCAGGCGCTGTTGGACTTGGATGTGAGGTCACAAACGCATCCTGTCTCTGCGGACAGCCCCGTTCACTATTCAAACACTTTGCCGCATTCGGTGGCCGGAAAAGCAGTAGCTCTCTCAAATCATTCCCACCACAACAGTCTCCCGACAGAAGTCCAGCTGTCATCACAACCCACACCATTCATCCTGGACACCGTGAACAGCGGTTTCCTCGTCGTCATGCACCGTAAGATGGTTACGGAGGACGTATGGTTCTTTCCATGGCAGCACTTCCACCCGAAACTGTTCGGTCAGCCGATACTCGTGGAGTGTGGTGAACATTCCGTGTGTAGTGATCTGTACCATTCGGTGTGGAAACAAGTGACAAGGCTGGTGTCCCCTTCACCTCCTGCTCCGTCAACTGAACAGATCACCCTTGCTAATCATGCCCAGGACTGTGACGACAGTCTCGGATACGAGTATCCGTTTGTCCTTCGTGTCGTCCAGCCGGAAGGATTATTCTGTTGCTGGTGTCCGTGGTACAAGTTCTGCTATGGCTGCAGAATCGTCTGTTGCGACAGCACCCAGCTCTCTACACGGAAAAGAATCAAGGCGCTTGCGATCGATTGGGATCCGACAGCATTGCATTTACGTTTTCAACAAACCCAGGAAAAGGTTGGTGCATGTTCTTGTGTTCTTGTGTCACTACGCTACATCAACATGGATTGATGCGATAATTTGGCAGAAAGATGGTGTTCTAAAACCTATCGGTTTGAAAAAATTGAACTTTTTTCGCCGGCATGCTTCTGCCAGGAAACCTCATTCAAAACATTTCAAGAAATGTCCAAAACAATTTGTGATTTTTGCACAGCAATCACCGAGTACAATTTGTAATTTTTGTTCGGCAATCGCCAAAGAAAATTTGCGATTTTTTGCACAGCAATCGCCAAAGGCAATTTGTGATTTTTGCACAGCAATCACCTAAGAAAATTTGTGATTTTTGTACAGCAGTCGTCAAAGAAAATTTGCGATTTTTTGCACAGCAATCGCCAAAGGCAATTTGTGATTTTCGCACAGCAATCACCTGAGAAAATTTGTGATTTTTGTACACCAGTCGTCAAAGAAAATTTGTGATTTTTTGCACAGCCATCGCCAAATATGAACTGAAATGGGCTTGCTAACGGCTGGACGAATACGAGTTCCTGAAGGAGTAGCAAGCAATGGAAGCATCAAAAGAAAGTTTTTCTTTTCTTGGGTGATTGATTTACTTAGTTACTCACAATAAAGCTTCGCGAAACGTATCACAAAAGATCGTCAAGCCTGAACTGGACTCCTTTTGGTGTCCAGATCATTCCTGTTGTTTGATGCTCAGTCTCACAAATAAAAAAAAAAATGTGCCACTGCCAATAAATGGATGCCTACCAGTGTTGGTTCAGGTTTATTGGCAGAATGCTTTTTATGTGACTGCATTTGTCACAAGATCGATTATTATACCCAAAAACCATGTGAGGTATGTCACCAGTAATGGGTACATTACTTTTTTCTTAGGCGATCTCAAATGCAAATTGTCGAGCATGCCGGCTGTTGAAGGGGGCTCCGTTTTCTGCTGCTTGTTGATGCGATGCACTCATTTCTCTTTCTGTTCCTGTTCTATTCTAGGCTCTCTTTGAACACGAAAGTGTTTCCAGCTCCCGTAGGCTTCAGGACGATCCAATTGATCTTGATTCGTGCCTGGAGTCGTTCACACGGGAGGAGCTTCTTGCCGATGATGAGAAATACCACTGCCCCACATGCAAACAACCACAAAGAGCAGCCAAGAAACTCCAGATATGGAGGTTGCCACCAATACTGGTAAGGAAGAGTGACATCCTGCATTATAAGTCTGTGGCCAAAATTTTAGAAAGTGAAGTCTCCATTGATATAATTATGTATTTTGATTGTGAAAACACTGTGATTTTGCAGAAACTCAACTCTGTTTGAAAGCGAGATTGCAATCTGTCACTCTTGTCATGTTCAGTTGCTGTCTGGTGCTTTAACCCTAGCAATGCCAAGCCTGTGCCAGATGGCACAAACGGGTCATTTTTCCCTGTAAAAATGTGGTTTTGAAAGTTTCAGGCCTGTGCATCCTGGTGTGTCACATTTTAGCTCTTTTGACCTGTGACTAAAAATCAGAAATTTTCAGAAATTAGGGGGGGGTCGTGCCAGTTGGCACAGGCTTGGTTTTGAGAAGTTGAATGCCACCGAGCCTGAGCCACTTGGCACAATCGACAAAAATACACCCGTGGTGATGTCATGGTTGAGTAAAAGAAGAAGTTTTTCTCTATCCTTTGATGATGTCTCTGACGATCTGTGCAAATTCCAACACATAAAAAAATAATGAAAAACATTTTGTCGAACGTGCAATACCAAACCTGTGCCAGGCCAGGTGGCACAAAATTGTCAATCTTTGTTAATCACACTGTAAAAATGTGGTTGTGAAAGTTTCTGACCTGTGCATCCTGGAGTGGAGGAAACAAATGAACCATTTTGCGTGTGATGTGCCATTGTAAAGAAAAAAAAAACTGAAATTTGGCCTGAAAATTTAGTCCGGGCCAGTTGGCCCAAGTTTGGTATAGATACGCACAGGGGGCCTTGGTAGCTATGGTTAATTTCTACTGCCTGTATGGTAAAAAAAAGTTTCGGAGATAACTACAGTTTAATAATGGGGAAATTTTTGTCACTACCACACAGGATGCAAGAAAAAATGTCTGCAGCAAAAAATTATTTGCCCAGAGAATAATATTAAAATTTACAATTGCCATTTTAGCTGATCGGTAGGCAGCCAGAGCACGTCTGCTGGCGTTTTCAAGCTGGAAGGAAAGAGCTGTTGTTTTTCACAGTCAAATACATGGTTGCTACCAACCTGGAGAACCTGGAATACTCATGGAATTTTTTTGTGACCTGGAAATCTCAGGGATTTTTGGAAAAACCCCTGGAAAATTGAAAATTTCCATTTTTTAGTTTACATTTTTTTTTTTAATTTCCAATCATGACACCTGAGGAACATTCTTGTCTTGCCATTTTCGTCTTCATCATCCCATTTTTGTCTTGACCCATTCGACCAATTCTCTTTCCACCATGTCTTTTTTTCTTCAACAACCCATTCTTGATCTTGAACCCATTATCAACCCTGGAAAAAACTGAGAATCCTCCTGGAAAACTCAGGGAATTCCAATTTTTCAAACAGATGCAACCATGAAATGGCTACTTTTCATATTTCTTGTTCATTCCACTTGACAGATTGTGCATTTGAAACGGTTCCAGCTGGTCACTGGCAAATGGGTGAAGTCGCAAAAGGTTGTCACTTTCCCTCTGAACGAATTCGACCCGACAGAATACTTGGCATCCGTTCCGAACGAAACCATACATCTCTACCACGAATTGAAAGCAAAAAGTGGAGAAGGCTCCACATCGAAGATGAACAACCACGCCCAGAGGAATACAAGCAACAGTGTAAGTTCCCAGGAAACACATCGCAGAAGCATTGATGCGGCAAAATATAAAATATTTCTAACATCGCAGTTTTCAGATGCATGACACCTTCTTGACAAGCTGCGGTTGCTTTTTGCTCAGCATAAATGCATCTCACTCAACAATAATTTTGACACAGCAATTTAGCATGAGTTCTTTCTTTGTTTGAGAACTGTATGACGTTGGTTATTGCTAGAAATTCTTCCCTGCTTTTCATTTTCTTGAAATTATTCATTTCGGTTTGCATTTAACTATTTTTGCTCATTTGGACAAGTCAAAATGTTAAACGAAATATCATGTCTCATTTTTGCATATAGGAATTTTTTGCATTTTTAGGAATGACAAAAATGTATTCAGCAGGTTTATTGGGGAGACTACTTGATTTAAGAGGAACATGTTGCAGAGATATTTGATCCAGGTATCAGAAACACCGGGTATTTTCCCTTGCCAAACCGGCACATTCTGTTGAATTCCACTGAAGGATTCACTGTCAGCAATGGCCAATGGGACTACGACGGGAATCGTGTCAAAATATCAGACACCCGATGTTTGTTTTATTGACACCCGATAAGCAGATTACTCGTGGCAATGGTGCCCAGTTGCAAAAGTGCTGTGTTTGGGGTAGGGGAAAGTCCTGGCCAGTGGCCAGATGAGAAAAAAACATTCCTTGCAGCCTCTGGGAGATGCTAAGGGTTTGGAAGGAATGAAGTCTTTGACAAAATCCTTTTTCCAAACCCTTTTCAAGCATGACACACCATAGAAGTTGGCTGGGCTGAGTGAACCAGAAAGAGGCAGCCTCTGAACTGCTGCTGATAAAAAGGCAGAATTCAATGGTACTGTACGAAATTCCAATTACAAAAAACTGTCTTCAACTTTTCTTCCGACAGAATGTGATAGCTAAATAAAAAAAATAAGAATAATAGAAAAAATATTTTTCTATTATTTGCCAGACCCAGGCTTTTTGCATTGGAGACAGTTCTTCCAGAAGACTTAACTGTCCTGGCTGGACTTGAGCTCAAGTTTTGAATGTTGATCAGTTACAGATGCTGGCTTACCCTGGAATGGTGCTTAAATACAATTTTCTTTTTTATGTTCCCCTGCAGAGGGTTTTCTGCTTTTTATTTTGGTTGATCCGATCCCAGAGAGTGCAGTTTTGTCTTGCCACCTCCATCGGCCCCCTCTCATGTGGCAACTGATGAAGGTTGAGAGGGACAGACAGAAACTAAAATGTGGTCTTTGGGGAATTTGATCAGCCACCATTTTGTTTATTTTTCTAGAATGTGATAGCTGAACGAGGCATGGCAAGTTCAAACAACACTCGCGAACTTCCACACACTCAGGTGCTGCCATCCTGTGACACGGTCCGGAGACGAGAGCGGGAACGAGCAGCGTCGTCCTCCCTCAAGAACTGTCAGCTGGGTGTTGACGTCGCTTCCCTACAGGACTTCCACCAACACCGGCTTGTCGCCGACTCCGACCCGTTCAGCTTGAAATACAAACTCTACGCTATAATTTGCCATTCCGGTATGCTCGGCGGTGGACACTACATATCGTACGCTCACAATGTGCTCGACCAGAAGTGGTACTGCTATAACGACAGCAGTTGTCGGGAGGTTGACCCCGGTCAAATCGATCACAGCTCTGCGTACATGCTCTTCTATCAACGGGAGGGGCTTGATGTCGAGAGGTACCTGCCCAACGTCGACGGTAAAGTGCCGGAGAGTGTTGACGCAGCCGACACTGATTATGAGAAGGATTTCAAAAAGTTGTGCTCCTTCATGTGAAACAAACGATGATGCCTTTCGTGTAGGCCTATTCATGTGTCTCTCCCACCCCACATACAGGGTTGGTCAGAATCCAATCAACAAACATTGAGTGTCGCTGAATTATCACCCTTCCGGGAAGTTCGACGATTTTATCTCCATGGTGCGGGTTAGAGATAAAATCGTCGGAACTTCCCGGAAGGGTGATAATACAGCGTCAGACGCGTCTTCTAGTTTCCAACCCACTGTTTACAGTTTAACATTGTGTCTTTAATCTCTCACCGTTTTGTGGCACTTGAAAGGTGTCGGACGTTCGGTTTTATTCGGAGTGTGACTGCAGGTGATGTTGTCGTCTGCATCCTCAGTTGCCAGCACCAAACGGAGCAGAGCTGTGGCTCGAAAACATCTGTGCCACAAAATGCCGATGAAGGACACCATCTCAAGCCACCCGCCGTTTAAAAAAAATTAAGACAAGCGTCCACTCGGTGCCACCATTGTGGTGGATTGCATGAATTTCTCTCCATGTTTCGAGGAATCACTTTTGTCCTCTGAGGAAACTGGACCCACAGCCTCATTTTGCAAACGGTGAAATAATGTCCTGAGGTCAGTGTGGGGGCAAAGTACTTCTCTTCCCCCCACAGCAGTGGTTGATTGCTCACAGAAGTCTGTCTTGGTTCTGGTCCCTGGTTTAAAAACTGCCGACGTTTCGATCCGAGCTGAAGTCTTCACGATGTGATGGCCGCTTTGCTCTGTTAGGCTGGTTACAGGACACTTCTGCTAATTTAGTGAATTTGGCTTGACAACAGGGTGGCTTGTGGAGTGTTAGGTCAGGAGTGTTGGCCAAGAAAGAGAACGCCAGAAGAGAGATGTCCCAAAGTGATGGGTGTGTCCATTTTTTGAGTTTTCGACAGGTTGTTTGTTGTTGGCCTTGTACACCGACACGGAAAACAATCACCTCAGATAAGCTGTTAAGAACATACGGAGCTTATCAAAAGTCCTCGAACATAGGTGACATTTTAAAGTACTGGTTAACAACATAGGGGCCATCTAATTTCAACAGGCCTTGGTGCAACTTCACGCCTCACACGAGTGTCATGATGTTTTGCGGTGTATGCTGCCATTGATTCTAAATGGCACCTCTAAGTTAATGATGAACTCCTATGTTCGAAGTCTTTTGATGAGGAGTGTAGATTAAAAAATATCATAGAATTGATGTTCAAAACCGAATTTGCGCGTGTAGCATGCATTCTCAGATCAGTTGTTATTTGTTGGCTTGTGACGTGGTTCAAAAACATGTCATCGGATCAGATTCCTCCTTGGTTGCCTTTGTCTCTCTCTCTTGTTTTTCCTGTTATCTTCTCGTGTTGTTTGCCTTCGTGTTGTTTGCCTTTGTTAAATACCTATTTGTTGCATTTCAGATCTTTATTATATTCTGATTGATTTTTATGGAAATTATTGGCAAATTGTAACAATTATGCACGTACCTACAGGTACCTTTTGTTGCAGAAAATGATAAGAACCTGTTGTTGATATGAACTATTATTCTATTCTCGATTTGATTTCAGCTATTTTCCTGTTGAAATTATTATTGCATTGGAACAAAATCAAAAACAAGATTCTGTTGCTGACAGCATTCAGTTTTGTGTGTTCCTCTTTATCTTCCCCAAATGGATCAGAAAGACAAGAAGCCCTTCAGTTCTAAGATCCCCCGAAGGAGTAGCAGACACAGATGAGGTGAGGTGAGGGTTGTTGTTTCCTGAATCAGGTGGGCTCGTTCGTCCTCATTAGATAATGTTAGAATTTTTCTGCGACAGTGGATGACGTAAAGTTTAGCTGCTTTGTCGCTCTCTGCACCGTATAGCGGTGACAGAATTGATGTTCCCATGAACATGAACATTTCCCAAGTCAAATGTAATGTTCAATAATCGCATCCAGATGCAATTGATAGCATTCTACAAAAAATCATAATTATTATTTTTGGAAAAGTGATCAGTCAAAGATGGGCAATCTCTTTTGGCCCCCTGCAAAAAAATATAAAAAAACTTCAGCTCCAAGGGGTCAAAATTCGGGAAGACGTCCATACACCTGCCTACATGTGGATTCGGCAATTTCACGGACGTAAGTTCTTCCTTATTCGTAATTAAAGCTAACCTTACCTGACCTAACCTCTCCGCCCTTAGCCAAAGAAGGTTGGGTTTTGGTAGGTTAGGCTCGTTTAGCAAACGGTGGGGAGAGGTTAGGTCAGGTTTGGTTAGCTTTAATTGCGAATAAGGGATACCATGGAAGTGACTAAAACGCTGAACCTTCTTGTCCTGCTGGTAATGGCCAGGTTGGGGTTAGGTCAGGGTTAGGTGAGGTTAGTTTAGGTTAGGATAACCTAATCTAACAATAATCTAACATATTTAACCATTACCAGCAGGACAAGCCGGTTTCCAGCAGGACAAGCAGGTTCAGCGTTTTAGTCACACCCGGATACCATACGTCCGCGAAATTGCCGAATCCACATGTAGGCAGGTATATGGAAGTCTTACCCAAAATTCTACCGTTGTAAACAATTTATGACTTAAGTTATCACTAGGGCCAGGATTTTTCAAAAAGCAATTATTTTTCTGTTTGCAACAGAGCGCTGATACCTTGGATTTACATGGGACACGTCAAGCTGAGTTGTTTAAGGACATGATTGTGTGGCATATTTTGACGTTTGGCAAATTGCCATTTTCTGTTCATTTTGCTGAAAAATAGCATTTTCAGGTCATGCACACAAAACGTGATTATTTTGCTTCGGAGCATCGACAAAGTACACCGCACATCCCGAGCTGCATTGTCGTTCATTTCATTTGTTCCAGCGATTTGTTGTCCTCTCCATTTTTCTGAAAAATGCAGCCTTGCGGCTGTCCAGATCTCTTATGCACTTGCAGAAAACAAAAGTATACGAATTTTGTATTTGGCCTATCACACCGCACAGCTCTTCAGTTCAGACACAAAATTGTACCATTCTACAGGTGGTAGAAAAAGGACCGACCTCAGCACGATTCTTCAATCCCATTGCAAGAATCGCTCCTGTGATTTTCATTCTGCCGCACGTTGGAACACTTTCTTCGTTCGTCCTTGGTCAGTCAATCTCAGGGGGTTAATGTCACAGTCTTCCACTTGGGAAATGGGAAGGAGGTAAAAAGTTTGCAAGTCAAAACTTCTAAGTAATTTTAAAAATAGAGGTTCAGCACAAACAGGCCTGCAATGTGACTGTAACCGTGGGGACATCCAACTCTGGATTAATTAATGCTAATCCAAGGTACTTTAATGGAAAAAAAATCAATCCGCAACCTCGGATAATCGTCATTCTGGAGTGGATGTCCCCACAGTAAAAGCTATATTGAGTGCACAATTCTGTCTGGGGTTGTAGACCTGTTTTGCTTCATGGTTTAACAACGGCCGAACTAAAATTGGCATCTCCACCGGCTTCTTCTTTTGAGAATTTGACAAGCTTGATCCACATTCCGAAAACAATTTACGTTTGCAAAATGATGTCCGTCCACACTAAATGGTGGCAAATGCAGCCAAGAATCACAGGAAACCCATCAAAACGGCACTGTAGTGACCGTTTCCTTTTGGTTTCAAGTCGTTTAATTTGCAAACTGTTGGGTTCATCCCAATCTTCTAAGCCTGCGAAACTCACCGATGAATGACACTAATTTCGGTGCATTTTGGCTGGGTGTTTTGCAACCGATAACTAAATGACACAAATTAATTTGTGGTCAGTTCAAAATTCAGATTGTCAGACATGATAAAAGAAAGCAATTTGCTTCTTTTCTGCAGGAGATGCGTTGCACGCCGCTGCATCTCTGCGCTGATGCGTCTTTGGTGCACCAAATCCTTCTCCCCACCCGGGGGGGGGGGGTCTTCCGTTTATTCTTCCCGGATGTGCTTATGTTTTCCACTGCACATCATGAGAAAAATATCAAGACTCGCTTGCCAAGAGTGATCTCAAAAGATAAAAACAACCCCCAAAATTTTTTCCCTTCATTCTGCATTGTTCAAAAAAATGGAGTCATCCTTTATACCTACAGGGGGACACAATTGCATGATTGCAGGGAAACATTTTCAGAAAACAGCCGTACTCATAGCCGTGCAAATTGTCCCCCTTTGCAGCCAGCATACGGCATAGGGTGTTCCTTTTCTCTCTCAGGTGGTTGGTTAGGTGTTCTCTATGTATGAGGGGCGTTCAATATGTTTCGTGTTTTCCATAGATTTTTATTTCATGGTGTTTTCCTCTCATGATATCAAAATTTGGCTTATTCTAAGATGCTGACGAATTTCAGATTAATCCGATGCTTCTTCATATTATCACTGTTTGAAATGAATACACCCAAAGTGGCCAAAATTAACAATAATTAGCTCAAATGACAAAGTGACTTTTTTTTTCAGAGGAACACAAAATTCAATAATCTGGCTCACTGGGCCCAAGTTCCAACTCCAGAAGTCCATAAATGAAGATGGCAGAATCATCATTTATGCACTTCTGGAGTCGGAACTCGGGTCAAGTGAGCCAGATTATCGATTTTTGTGCTCCTCTGAAAAAAGTCACTTTCTCGTTTGAGCAAATTGTTCATTTTGGCAGCTTCGGTTGCATTCATTTTAAACTGCAATAATTTGAACAATTTGCATCATATTAATCTAAAATGTGTACCACAATTCATGAATTGAAACTTAAACTTAACAACAACCCGACCTGAACTATTTGCAACTTAATACGACTAAACCATTATTTTACTCATCCTGCAACAAAAATAGAATGAGAAATAATAAAGCAGCAAGCAGGTATCGCATCTAAAACAAAGAAAATGCAAAAGAAAACCGTTTGTCGATTCGATGTCAGAGGGCGTAGGCCTACACAATTGCCAACACAGAGAATGTTGATGAGAAGGGGTCAATAATTGCACTGCTCAGAACATCGGTATTTTCTGTAAACGTTTGCCTGCGATCGTGCAATTGCCCCCCCCCCCCCCCTAATGAACGACATACCCGAAAATTTACCATGATTTGTGTTCGCCACCATCCTGGAGCCATTCCGAACAAAATAAATGTGGCGTTGTTACTGTGCTCCTTATAGAAAGAAATGTCCATCTGGGTACTGAACCATTTTTATTGGCAATAATGTCTTAAGAAACAAGTCGTACAATAATCTTGTCGAGACTGGACTTAGTGGACAGACTAGACCAGGCCGTGTGGCAACATTATAAAAATAAAAAATGTAATCAGAAATATCCTACAACATCAAAGGCAAAAAAAAGGTTATCACAATCTAAATGGCACAGGTTTCTTAAACTAAAGGCTCACTCAACAGAAGGATGTCAAAATAGGTGAACTAATTTTTGGCTTTCTCCACAGCCATCGTTCAGGATACAAAGTCGGAAAATGGACTGACAGCCTCATCCGTTCGTAGACAAGATGTTCTGCTCCCACTTCATGGCGATCTCCGGGGAATTGAATGAACGTTCAATCCACGTTATTTTGCCTGAAGAAGCTCCATGAAGCGAGAGCGAAACGTCGTGTTTCCACTCCACTCGTCGTGTTGGCACTCCACAGTATTTTTGTGTTTCCTGACATTTCTGTGAATGGTACAGAAATGGTGCAGAAATTGATCAGAATAAAGAAAGTAATTATTCACACTCAAGAATAAGGAGAAACCATCCTAGAAGTTCTTGGAATTGTCGTCCTCTCCCTTGTCCTCGTTCCGATTGCTGGAACATGTTATCCGTTCCACTTCAGAACCTTCAACAGCTACTGTAACCTACAGCTATTAGGTTTTTCCGAAATCATTCAGAAAAGACTGGAACAGGGTTGCCAGCGACCTGGAAAAGTCAGGGAATTTGAAAAAGAACCTGGAATGCCTGTAAAAGTCAGGGATTTCAAGGGCTTTTGCTGCCAAAAGTCACCTGGAAAAGTCAGAGAAATTGAATGCCAAAAGGGAATTTTCCAGTAAATTCCTCAGTTTGAGCCTCTGTTTTGGAATATTCGAGCCAATTTTTGTTAAAAATGTTTTTTGCCTCATTTTCAAAGTGAATGGTTTTCACCAAGCTGTGGAATTTTTGGCATTCTATCAGGAAAATCCTGAAAATTGACAGTTTTATGAGACATCGGCCAGAAAAGGGCCTGGAATTTCCTGGCAACGGACCTGGAAAAGTCAGGGAATTGAGATCTGGGAAATGGCTGGCAACCCTGTGGATGCAAGTTTGGATTTCGCTGACGGTTCCAATTCTCGACCAGAACCGTAAACGCGTCCCTTCTGCGGTCCATGCACACAATCGAATTCTTTTTGATTTCCATAAAGTGCTCAAGGTACCATCGGACACTGAACAAACGGACAAAATTACTGCCACTTTGGATTGAAACCATCGTCAGAATGTGATCATATTGCTGAGCTTACAAAGGAAATTGAGCCACAAGGTACCTAATTGGTCATAAATATTGTCGCTCATTGGGTGGACCATACTGTCCGTACACAAGCCTCCTTTCTTCTGGTTGCAGCAAAATGATGGACCAAAAATTCTCCCCGAGCCTGCACAAAGTTTGAAATTTGGGACCACTCATCTGCCAACTACAACGAACCTGAAAAAAATTCACCCTTCTGGAGCTTCAAGAAAGTGAAAATGCCAGGCAGCTGCGCTATGAACAATTCACCATATTTCAGGGTCATTTTGGCCTACTGTTCCTGCCAGACAAAAAATGGATGTTGCAAATACAAATTGTTCGCCTGGCAGCTTTGCCAGGTCGAAACCACTAAGCACTTGCATGACGAAGCATTGGACTGAACGAAAAATGGAAGTCTCAAGCTAAGTAGTCTTCCCACTGCCTACCTGATTAGCACAGAAATCACTTGGTACGTATTTTAATCTAATGGTTCAATTTTACATCCCTTACCGTGGGGTGATCCAGTGTGTATTAACGCTATTCCGAGGTTGGGAAGTATATTTTCGCCATTTTCTTCTTTTTAAAAAATTTACTCCGCAACCTCGGATTAACATTATTCCACATTGGATCACCACACGGTTAACATCCTAGCACACAACGCCTGCTTCCCTCAGTCTTCTTATGTTTTCCTGGTCGAGGCCGAGCAAATGACCGAGAATGTCATCAGTGTGTTCACCTAGTGACGGAGGGGGGTTCTGAACACAATTATTCAAAGAACTAAAAAGAACTGGAGGACCAACAACCTTGATTTCTCCAGCCGTCTTATGGTTGAGGCATTTGACTGAATCATTGTGGATCACTTGAGGGTGGCGGAACACATTTTTAAAATTGTTGATCGGACCAAACGGAAACTTGCACCCGTCGAATGCCTTCACCCATTCCTCTGTTCTCTTTTCCAGAAACTTCTCCGAGAAGATTTTGATCAGCGCTTCTCTGTTTTGAACACGACTTTTGTTGGTCGCATAGCGTTCATCTTTTGAAAGATCTGGAAAGCCCATTCTGTCGCAAAGCACCTTGAAGTGAGAGTCACTCCCTGCACCGACAGTTATGTGGCCATCCTTTGTCCGGAATGCTTCGTAAGGCACTATGCTTTGATGAGCAGTCCCAAGCCGACTGCCTTCAATGCCGGCATTCAAGTAATTTGAGGCCAGGTTCACCAGGCAAGCAACCTGCGTTGACAACAGATTGCAGTCTATCTTCTGGCCTTTCCCAGTCTTCTGTCGATGCAGAATTGCTGCCATGATGGCACCGTGTGCATAGAGGCCAGTTGCCAAATCGGTCATGGCGACACCAACTTTGCAAGGTTCACCATTGGCAGGACCGGTGACATTCATCAAACCTCCCACCGATGAAGCAATGACGTCATATCCACCGCTATCCTTGTAAGGGCCGGTTGGGCCGTATCCAGTGATGGAACAATGGATGAGGTGTGGGTAGAGCTCGCTGAGACAGTCATACCCCAAGTCCATTTCCTCCAGTTTCCCCGGAATGAAATTATCAAGAAGAATGTCACAGTGTTTGCAGAGGTCTCTGATCAGGTTTTGTCCATCGGCTTTCTTCAGATTAACACAGATGCTTTTCTTGTTCCGATTGATTGATACGAAGTAGCAACTCTGGTCACCGATGTACGGAGGACCCCACAGCCGTGTCTCATCACCGTGGTTAGGATTTTCAACCTTGATAACTTCAGCACCAAGATCGGACAAAATCATGGTACAGAACGGGCCAGCCAGTATTCTAGAAAGATCAAGAATTCTGATGCCTGCAAGTGGAAATGAGCGAGTCTCACTTTCACCGGCAACAGTTTCACAGTTGGCTGCAGAAATGCCTGAAACACCATTTGCGAGATGGCCATTTCCAAACCTGTACGAGAATATACGGGAGAAAATCTCAGTGCAGCCACGTCGCTTACACAAGAACATTTTGGTATCGTATCACCGATTAGTACGCATTTCTAAAGTGAGAAATAAAAGTTTAAAAAACAGTAGATACCTGTCTTGGAGGAAAACAAAAACTATCGGTTGTGGTTTGGTTTTCAGTGGGTATTTTTCGGCTAAACTTTCTTCAGTCAGCAACATTTGGTGTTACGTTTTGCCTTTTCTTCAATCAAAGCAAAGCAAACTTGACTTAACATGCCTACTCTCACTGCCTGATGCTTGTTGTTAAACCTATTGGTTGGTGCCCACCTGTCACTGGTCAACATGCGTCTTAATATCCGCCCATACAGCCCGAAAAATGTCCCCGAAGTTCACACATCCACAGATAACTGCCGACTGTAAAGGTCAACCTTTTTTTTATTATTGCCCAATCATGGCTCCATTCCAATAAAAATTTTAAATCACTCATTACCAGAACAGTAAGTGACTGGAACTCCTTGAGTGGTGAGGTGTTTGGAAATGGGCAAGACCCAAGTATCCATTCTTTCAGGAGGAAAATTTTACAAGATTTAGGACTGTCAATTCGCAATGGCTAAGCTTGCTCGATTTGCATTTTATTTATCTGCTCGTTTCATTGCTTTATTGTAATTCAAATGCCTATTTTCTTGTCAATTTGCGCCAGGTTGTTCCTAGGCAAATTAACCTAATAACAAGTTTAAAAGGTTCGCTTCCAGGGAAGCCATGGTTTTGTCTTTTGCAGTGCAGCACTTTGGAACTCATTTCCAGCACAAGTAAAACATCATAACCAGAAAGTTTGGTAAAATGATCAAATTAAAAGTGCCATATTTTTCCCAAACCATTTCTGCAAGCGCGTCTCTGATTGTTTGATTGGAATTCCTGCGAATTTCAACATTTGAAATTTGTGATGAGTATCCTTGGAAAAAGGTCAGGGGTAGCCTTGGCAGAAGGCTATAAGGGTAAACTACCCTCTTGAGCATCTCTGGTTGCTGTGAAAAGTAACACGTTGAACGGCCGATTTACAAAATTTCCACTCACATCCATCAGCGCCTCAACATAGCAGTCAATTTAGCAGATGGATGAACTCTTCCCAGCAATGGAAAAGAAATAGCGTTGTGGATAGAAATCAAAGTTTCACAACACCAATCTACAATATCCATCGAATTGGCTGCTGATTTGAAGCTGAGTGTGAATGCTAATGGAGAGGCTGGCTAAAGGTATAAAATCAGCGGCAGAATTTCGGAAGCTTTGATTCAAGTCGAAAACCCAGATGATGTTGCCATGGAAACCGTTTTATTTGTTTTGTGACTGACTGATGATGTGAAAGGATGCCAGAATAAACCGAAATGAACGGTCGAATTGCTTCCACTTTATGAAGAGTTGCGACTATTTTCCGTGATCGTCTTTTTATTTTTTCACAATGATGAGATGCCAGGTGATTAAAATGTTCAAATGATGAGCTTTATTCATTCTCAAGTGGATGAATTAGTCAGCTTAGAAGGCAGTGTATGACATACCTACTCATAATTGCATAGAATAAAATATCTACATTTTAAAACCGACGGTATAGAAAACACCAATCAGATCATTGTTTTCATAAATAGCAGAAAAATATCAATTTGGATCAACTTTTTTGAAAACTATTCCGAGTTCTCATCTTGCAAAGCGCAAAGTCCATATAAAACTGCACACTCGTATAGAATAAAATTTTCACATTTTTTCACGGATCGCAGAGAAAAATTAATCAGCTCTTCGTTTGTGTAAATGATAGAAAAATTCGAAATTTGGGCTAAATCCGAAGCAAATTTTTTGAGTAATCGATTCGCAACGAAAATCGACTATTTAAAAACAGGGCTTGTGTTTTCAGTTTCCGGGTAAAAATAACATTTTGTCTTAGCAGACGACGCATTCGCGTCTGCAAAAGACAAAACAATAATAATAATTTCCAGCTCTGCAATCAGCTTTGTTTTGGTTCCTATGCAAAAAATGGAACCATCAATCTCTAATGAACAGGCCAAGGCAAGCAAAATAAGCAGAGCCATAGTCTACGATATTAATCAAAGATGGTAATCGAAACCCACATGTCGAGAGCAGGGGCTCCAAATTTCATTCAACATTGGGTTTTAAGTGAACCTGAATGCTGCTCGCAGAAATGTGAATGAGATCTTTGAAGCCCAGAGAATTTTAGAACTTTGGGAAATTTGCAAAAAAAACATTGTTCCATTCTTTTAGTTTTATCGAACCATTTTCAAGTTGTGTGAAATTTTGGGCAAGTCAAAGTGAACATTTCAAAATTTAAAAGCTTAAAGGAAAAGGAGACAAGTAGGCCAAATGAAACAAACAAATGGAAACGTGCAGGCTCAGATGAAGGAGGGGCCTGCTTCGAAGAGTGAACCAAAAGAAATTCAAGTTGACTCATTGTCCGGGTGCCCTGAGGTAATTTTTATTCACTTCGGTTTTTCGATCTCAGGTGGATGCCAAAAGCCACCTGATTCAAGCTTCTGATACTGCCTGTGTGAGAGCTTGTGGCTTGAATTAAACATCTCTTGGTTCTCTGGGGAAAAATCATGGATATTTCAATGGGACATAACTATTCATGCAATTCAATGTTTGGGTTGCACATGACTCGAAGCATATTATGCAACCCAAACATTTCAGGTGACACTTCCATATCCCTGACTACATTTCAGGGACGCTTTGTTGACTTCATGGTTGGACAGCAAGCAATAGGTGGATGCCAAGAAGCTGGTTGATAGCACTTTAAAAGAAACAACTTCGTGCAAAAATATCACAAATCATCCGTGAACTTGGGTGTACCTTCCACGTGTAGGTAGTCAGTCAGGGATACGGAAATTTCATTAAATTACCTACATTCTATGTTTTCGAGGAGCACCTCTCAGCATGATCCAGCAATTGAGCATTATAATGGTGTGAAATATATCAATCCAAGTGGAAATGGAGGCTTTTTTGAAGTTCTAAATTTTTTTTGCCGCTCATCCAAAAAAGATGGCAAGACAACAATTTTATGACGCACAACTAACCGCACATGCCAACAATATCTGGAAGGTGTCTTCCGCTCAGTCATCAGCAGCTAAGTGAATGACTTGCTCCATCATCTTCATCTTTTTCTTGGTACTGAATCTGATCCCAACTTTGCTGTTCACCTGAACCATATTTCAAGTACGCCACAGCACCAATGACCTGAAGGCCTGAGGCAATGTAGAAAACTGATTTCCACTGAAAAACATCGGTCAAATCAGTTAATATCAGTCCTGCAATGTAGGGTGCCAATATTCCCGATATATTGGCTGGGAAGTTGGTCACTCCAATGATGATTGCTGCAAAATTTGGAGACAGGTCGACGTGGTTGACTCCGATGGAGCAGAAAGTGGAACCGATAAATGCCACGGAGAGTATCATTAGGACTACGTTTGTCATTCGATCACAACCAGAAAAGGTCAGGGCAATCAAGAATATTCCCGGCAATATCAAGCCAGACGTCGTCATGAGTTTGCGGACGAAGGTTGTCGAATATCCTCGGCAGATGAGGAAGTCCGAAGTCAGGGTGGCACCGATGGACACAATCCAGAGAAAGACGAAAGGCAGTGCAGCAACCAAAGTGTTGCTTTGAAAATCGAACTTCAATATGTTCTTCAAGTACGTTGGAATGAATGTCATCATGGTGTAGATGGACCACGATGAGGAAATGGTCACCAACATGAGTGCAATTACAGCTTTTGAAGAAAGAATCTCACGCCACGGAGTGGCTCTCGACACTCGCAGTCTGTGTTTGCATGTCCGGAGCTTATTTCCAATTGAGGTTTCAATGTAATTTCTTTCGGTGGTTGTTATCCATGGGTGATCTGCTGGTGACTCGAAAATCACAACCACCCAGCAAAGCAGTAGTACCGTTCCTGCTAAAGCATAACTGTAGAAGGCTGCTGGCCAACCGCCTGCAAAACCGGACTGAATTAGAAGCCCGGTCAGTGCCATCGAAACAATATTGCCAACAGCAATTCCCATGTAGATGAAACCACCCATCCGGCTTCTTTCATTTGGGGGAGTCCACTTGCCGATTAAACTTTGAAAGGATGGAAGAACACATCCCCCGCCTAATCCTGCCAATACCCTGAGGACAATGAGGCAATTAACGTCGTAATATGCTGCAAGTGGCGCCAGATATGTTGATGCCAATAAGAGAGAAAACCCTCCAGCAAGTGTTCTTTTTCCACCAAATTTCTGAGCCATAACTCCACCTGGCAGCTGCATGAGAGCATATCCCCAGAAGAAAGCTGAAAAGACTAGTCCCTGTGTTTCTGGAAACCAGACAAATTGGCCATCCTCTGAAGTGGAAGGTATTGATGAACTGATATTTTCCCCAGAGAATCGACAATGTAAAGTTGAGACGACAGAAGAATCCGTCGGAGAATTCCCTTCCAGTAGAGAATTGTTAACACCTATGGCAGTGTAGTTCACCATGGCTACCATGGCGACAGACATGTTTATCCTCATTGTGTAGAGCATGACTAGGATAAGGAAACACATGAGTGCCGTCAGATGCCGAAAACCCAGGTACCTTGAACACAATTTATGAGATGGTTGAGACTGTGGGCTGTTGGTTGTTACCAAGCCATCACAGCATGGAAGCATAGCAGATTCATCCCCCATCCTGATCAGTTTTAGTCAACACATGATGCAGGTCGATGTGACCTATTTCTTTAACCATTCAAAATGGCAAAGATGAGAGAAAATCCCCGGACGTCAAATTATCCAATCATGAAAAACAGTCCATAGAGGACGAGGCCATCAGACCTAATCTGCAAATAAAAACAATGTTTGGCAAAGAGTAGGAAGTTCCAAGAACATTGGTTCCATGGGATTTTTGGCAACCTGATCACTGTGAGGGACAATTCAAAAATTCAGAATCCAATCAATAGCTGTTTCGTCAAAAGCAGGGAGCGGGGTATCTCTCGAACTGTGGACATCATGACAGCTGAGTTGAAGACCAAATTGGTATTTTATCGCCGGCTAAGTAAAGCTAGCCCAGTTAAAAACACTTGGATGATTATTAAAGATGTGTGGCGTAATGGTGTTGAATATGTCAATCTAATTGATTTTTCTCTATTCCTACTTAGGTGGGAGGGGTGGGTTTCTTTTAACGGAGCTAATTTGATGGAGTTACTGTTGACTCCCAAAGATGGGAGTAGCCTCACCTAGAAGGATGAGGGAGGGAGAGCTTCGATAAGCTGAGAGACAGTTGGCCAAGTGAAGCCACCAGGAAGGGTTGATCCAGGAGTGATCCAGAGTCACGGAACTGGATTGGGATCAACCGAGTGTAGTGAAGAAAAACCTGTCACCTCACAACTTAAGAGTCAGGTAAAGAGACCTGAGAACTTGGAGAGCCAGTGATCCCGGAGGAGGGAAAGTGTTCTCTGTGAAGAGAGAGACTGAGGAAGTGAACCCAGAGGAGGGGAGGTGTTCCCAGTGAAGGTGGAGAACGAGGACACAAGTTTACCTCAGATGCACTGTGAGAGCCAGAGTGTGGAGGAGTGTCTGAGAGAGACTAACAGAAAGCCATCGGTGGTGAAGAGAAGGTGAAGCCTGGTGAAATATGTTTTCAAAAGTTGAAGCTTATTGTATTGTTTATTGTGTTAACATGATGTTTTGTGAAATGAATGACTTCTTTAAACTTAATTAATGATTTTCTTATCTTGTTCATTAAAATTTAGGTTTAACAGGTTGGAATTATATCAAGAGTAGGTGTTTGTAAGTCCCTAAAGGGAAGTATTGTCCCTGGAGATACTCCTATTTTGAGGAGTATGTAAGGTGGTCTATTGGAAGAAGTTGAGGAAGAGAAGATCCTACATCAGGAGGAGTGAGGGTGAGTCCAGTGAATGGTTTTGAACGTCACAGATGCAATAGCTCTTTGCCCTTGTCTGGATGATTCTGCACCTCACCCTGGATGTGCTACGAGCCCCGAAGAACTTCCAGGCCACATTTTTATGAATTCTAGAGGAGGTCCCGGTTCTGTTAACTCTAAAATTAAATTACAATTTCCGTACCATGTTGCTCCCTTTGCCAGCTGCAATAGCTCCCTTTATCTCACACTCTGTGGGATGAGGTTGTCAGTCAACATGCTTGTAATAGGACTGTGAATTGGCTTTCGAATCGAATCCCCAAAGTTCTAATCTTGAATCGAATCCGAATCAGCTGCCAAATTTCGAATCGAACCTGAATCTGCTGTCAAATTTCGAATCCATTTCTTCGAATCTTGATTCTAACTAATATCACCACATATTGGGATGATTTGTAAGACATTCGAATCAAATCACGAATCGTTGCAAAATCTCGAATCCTTTCGAATCCTTTTATTCGAATCTCGAATCTTGATTCGAATCCCACCACATTTATCAAAACGATTATTTCCTGTTGTTTGAATCCTTTCGAATTGAATCTGGAAACCGAAAAAATTATGATTTCCTAATTGAATCGAGATTTGCACAGCCCTTGATTGCAACACTTGCATCAAACGCAAAATTTCCCGAAACAAACAAGCAGCCCTTCTTTGCACGGCCTCAATTGCATCAATTTGTCTTGGCCTTTCTGAAACAGGCTCCAAGTGCCAAGTGGTAGAAGAATTAGGTTACAGAGTTGCAAAAAGTCAGGAGCACAAAAAAACTTTTCATTTTCGACGGGTGGGGATCGAAATGAGCTGGTGAGTAAGAAAAAGCTTTTCAAATTTCTACCGGGATCGAAATGGGATGGATCTTTGTTTTTCTCCCCAATCTAGAGAGGGTGCCTGTGGGCCCCCAGAGGTAGGACTATCGTTTAATTCTTTTTGGACTTTCAACAATTCTCCCACATAACTATATCATGGTTTCAATGTTTCCTGCAAATGCACGGATTTGTTTCACTTCTGCCAATTCCTCGGTGCATATGCTTCTCTTCCTTTGCTGTGGAATTTGCGCTCCTTGCAACCACTCATTTTCATCAAGGTTAGAATAGGCCTAATTGTTTTATTCCGAATTCTTAAATTCTGCAACTGTCATCTGTCCTGCCCTGATGGCTGTCTCCCCCTTCAATCACCACAAAATTTATTGTGCATGGCAACACATTCCAAGCAATTAGGGGCCTATGTGAAAAATGCAATTTGGCCAGAGAAAATTGCCTAAAATTGGTAATGGTAGGCCGCAGTTCGTTCATGTTTTGTTTTTAATTTTATTTTAATATCGTGGCAAAGGCTTTTCGACCAAACATGACCAGGCTCAAAACTCCGTGCTCAGCTCCAAACAACTTTTTGCAAGCCTGGAAGAATATCCATGCAGATCATAGCCACCGCTGCCCCCACCCCCGGCGGGGGGCCAGCGATGGCCCCAGTTTTATTTATTTTATTTTTTTTAAATAAATAACAAAATGGTTACCAGTCCCACGGATTCGGTCCAGATCACAAACGACTGGCACTGCAGAACAGTTGCCCACTCTCGGGGACAAAAGCGTCGGCCGGGCCGGCACAACGCGAAAAGAGATGGACGGGGAATGAATGAAACCACGTCAAGCCGACCATTTTGAATTTCACTATTGTGAATTTCACTGTTCTGAAAAGTTGTCGACTTTTGACTTCGAGTTCGAGCGCAGTCAGATTTTGATCCGGTCGCGTCGCGTCTCAAGACTAAAGCAAGGTTTACGGCTTCTTTTCGCCAGACCTTAAGAAGAATAAACAACCGACAGAAATGATAAAAACAAAACAAAAAGAACAACTTCCCTTCTACCAAATTAGTCCATTCCAAGGGAACGATCCAGCCTCCTCCATTCCACCTGGTTAGTCCACACACACACTGCAGTGATGCCACAAATCCTTCATCATTTGCTCAGCGTCAGATCAATCATCCTTTGGGCTAGGTTATCGTCATTACCTACACCTCCTTCGTCCTTCATTCCGTATCATCTCCTGAGTTCGTCAGACATCCCTTACCACAATTTATCCAACTGCTCACCTTGACATTCGTTAATGATCTAAAACAGGAGAAAAAAGAAAGAGAAGAAAAGGATGAAGGAAGGAAGCAAAGCAACTTCAAAAGAGGCAGCTTTTAAAAGAATAAAAAGAAAAGAAATAAAGATTACAAAGAAATACAAGACAGAAATAAGAGATGCAAGAAAGTGAATTAAATGAAATAAAGATGAGAACTTCCCCTTTCCAGTGCACAACGGGGGAATGGTTCGCCTTGTGTCAGTCACGCGGCGAGAGCGCTGTCCGGCATAAGCTCGATTAACTAGCGCAAGGAGTCACGGAAGCACCAGCGGCGTTCGCCAGCAGTACGCACACTCCCTCGTCCCAGCTGCGTGAAAAAGGTTTTGCACTGACCACGCAGTGGGGGGCCGCCAGCATGGGCCGCCGTCTCCGGGCAGGTTCCCGGCTGCGAATTTAAGAAATGAGTACGCGTTTGGGCCTATCCCGATTTTGCACGTATCGAAAAAAAATTAAAAATATATCTAATCTAACCAAACCTAACCTGTCTAACTTACCTAACCTACTCTAACCAAACCTAACCTGACCTAACCTTTTTCCATTGTTTCTAGCGTTTTTCCCCGTTTTTGGAGGGTCGGAACTTTAACACGGAGTTAGAGGGAAAAGGGCCCAAACGCGTACGTAAATAAGCTTCCCGCTTAGGTCTGGGCGTGGGTCCCCGACCCTTTCCCAAACCTCATGTAGGTAGGTAAATTAACCCCGTGGCAATGCTCCTCCAGCAGAAGCGGTGGCCGGGCCTCCTGCTGCTGTTTCTCCTGCTGTGGATAATGACCACCTTCAACCTTCAGATGTTTCATCGCCTCAGGCAATTTCTCTTTCTCGTGCTCTCATGAATCACTCTGGTAAGCCACTCATCCTATCAGCTGTCCCTTCGATTGCCTCACCCACTGGCCCACTTTCTGTTGCATCGCCACCTCCTCTTGGTCGTCCACCCAATGTTGTTCCAGGTGCTCTTTCCTATGCGGACGTGGTCTCACCTCAAGTTCGTTTATGCAGCTCCGGCTCCTCTGTGGCGACTGGGATCATTCCTGCCCAGCAAGATTCTGTTGTGGAGTCCTCTCTTGCCAAAGGCATTCAACAGAACTCATCCTCGCTGCCTAATCCTCAAGATTCCTTTTCTTCCAACTCTGGTACAACTTCCGCTTCCACCAACCTCCCTTCCCCAACTCATGTCAGAAAGAGAGGTTCCAAGCCTTTACTTATCATTGGAGATTCCATGATTAAGCACTCGAACCGTCGCAATGCCTCAGGAACTGAATTCCGATGTCTTCCAGGTGCAACTCTTTCCAGGATTTCGTCCACATTGAACACCATTTCAAAATCTCTAAACTTCTCAACAGTTCTGGTGCATGCTGGCACAAATGATCTCCTCAGTGGTGCGTCTCCAGAAGTTGTTCTTGGCCGTGTGTCTGACCTCTTTCAGAGCTGCAGGAACCAATTTCCCGATGCCCGGTTGATTTTTTCTGCTGTCATTGCTAATGATCGCGTTCCTCTGAATTCTCTCTATCACTTGAACTCCAGAATTGCTGCACTCTGCCAGCAGCTCGGGATCTCTTTTTTGGATGCTAATTGTTGGCTCCCTGCTAACTTCCTTGCCAGAGATCGCCTGCATCTCAATGATCATGGAAGTAGGGTTCTTGAGAATCTGTTTTGCAGCATATGCCAGCCTTTCTCAAGCTCGCGTTGGGAAACTGTCCGCGCTTCTTCCAAAAACCTCATTCCTAGCTCTTAAGAAGCCTAAATCTCGTTCCACTCTTTCGTCTCTCGCCATCCTGTATGCTCCATTTACCATAGATTCCCTCGCTGAATTTTCCGATGTGCAAAAGAGTTGTTATTTGCACTCAGGTGGCCCTCAGACAAACTCTCCTGATTCGCACCTCTCTGTCCTTCAATTGAACTGCCGCAGCGTCCGCAACAAATCCCAGGAGCTCATGACACTTCTCGAAATGCACGATCCTGACATTATATCCCAGTCGCTCACGAACAAGCGCCCATTCCTGCTCTTTGTGAAGACGCCTGTCCGTCCACATCCATCCACCCAGAAAAACGTCTCTCTTCAATCATTGACTTGCACCACAGGAATATGTGGCACAAGTCTTCCAACTCTGCCACACAGAGCCTGCATTCCTCCTTCCCATCCACCCAACGCAACCGTCTCGCAGTTTCTGGAGCACCCAAAAGGGCCAACAGGCCAAAACATCTTTAAACTTTAAACTTTAAAACTTTAAACTTGTGTAAGGTTTTCGGGGTGTTCCCCAGGGCTTCTTTTCGCCCACATCAACCCATTCATACTTTGCGCCCTACTCTGGCGCCATTCATACCAATCATTCACCATACCCACACTGGTGTTCGGTGCCCCTGTGTGTGTCTGTGGCTTTATTATATGTCTGTAACTTGCCGCCACTCTTGGACGGACTAAGTGTTCTTTAACGTGCACATGGTGAATTGCACACGGGACCACCTTCTTAACCGGTCAAGCCCGATTGCCGTACGCCGTACGCGCCACAAAGTGCTACGGACAGCTCTGATTGCCGTACGGCGTACGCACGTAAAAAGTTGTTGCGATTTGCCGACTGCCGTACGCCGTACGCGCTCAATTCCCATGTAATTAAATGGGTTTATCGCCGCAAATGCGGCGAATCGCGTCGTCTGAAATTTTCACAGTCGGAAAGAGGAATAAACAGCGATCTAGCAGACGTTTATTCCACCAAAATCGGTCCAACCGTTTTCAATTGGCGCAATTTTCAAATTCCCCGCGTTTTTGTCTTCAGTTCCTGTTGTTGGCGCCTTTTTACACGATCGCGCGACATCTGCCGCCTGCCGAAATTTGAATTTTCGGGAAGTTGAAAGACGCTCGGTTTAGCAGACGCTTATTTCACGTGATTTGTTGCATTCGTTTTGAAATGGCGTCGTGTTGAAATTTCCCGTTTTTTTTCATTTTTTGCTCAATTTTGGTGCGGTTTTCAGTGGTTTGTGGGTGTTTTGGCCAGTTTTTTTTTGTGCGAAAGTGTTTTTATTGGTTGAAAACATGAAAATATGGATGATTTTAATGACCGAGAGCAGAAATCTGGCTTGGTTGAGCGGGAAATGCATGCATTTCTGCTTTTTCCGTTTTTCGAAAATCCTTGCAAAAATTATTAATTCCGGCAGGAGTGACACTTTTTGGTGCCGAAAATTGCGGAATACCATTGTAAAACCCGAATTCGAAATTTCGGGCGTGAGGGGTTAAAGTCCCTTCCGAAGGACTAGAAGACTTGCCACTAAGTCTCCCTTTCTGTCACTGCAGCCAGAATGGAGCATGACCCAACCCACAAATTCCGACTGTGGCGGGAATCGAACCCACAACCTTCGGATTTGGAGTCAGACCAGCGAACCAACTGAGCCACTGTGACAGGCGTCCAAATTCGCGTCCAAAATCAAGACAAGACAAGACGTAAGGTATGATGCCTTCTTTTCGGCAAAAACCCACAACCTAAAATTTACTTTCGACTAAAAAGACAAAACAATTGAAGAAAAACATCTTTCACTCACTCACAAAACCCCAGCGCAACACAAAATTACATACCTACATTATAGAAATACCTAACCACTATCTAGCCCAACTCAAACTTGAACCACACAGCAAAACATCAAAAGATGCGAACGAGACTGCTCCTTCACAAACATGTTCAAAGCTCCTCTTGCCCTGAAATCTGAGATAAGTTTAAGTCAGGCCTACCTACCTAGGTACCTAAAGACAAAAATTAATGAAAGCGAAACAGAAAAACTTAGCTTTGAATTTTGGCTAAATCCTTCATCATTTGCTCAGTGTCAGATCAATCATCTCCCGGGCTAGGCATCGTCATTACACATCCTTCGTCATCCATTCAGTGTCATCACCCGGGCTCGTCAGACATCCCTCACCACAGTTGTTCGTCCAACTGTTCACCTTCACATTCGTCATTTATCTACACCTCCTTCGTCCTTCATTCCGTGTCATCTTCTGAGTTCATCAGAGATCCCTTACCACAGTTCATCCAACTGCTCACCTTGACAGGAGAAAAAAGAAAGAGAAAAAAGGATGAAGGAAGGAAGCAAAGCAACTTCAAAAGAGGCAGCCTTTTAAAAAGAATAAAAAGAAAAGAAATAAAGATGACATAAAGAAATACAAGAAAGAAATAAGAGATACAAGAAAGAAATAAGAGATGCAAGAAAGTGAATTAAATGAAATAGAGATGAGAACTTCCCCTTTCCAGTGCACAACAACGGGGGAATGGTTCGCCTTGTGTCAGTCACGCGGCGTGAGCGCTGTCCGGCATAAGCTCGGTTAACTAGCGCAGGGAGTCACGGAAGCACCAGCGGCGTTCGCCAGCAGTACGCACACTCCCTCTTCCCAGCTGCGTGAAAACGGTTTTGCACTGACCACGCAGTGGGGGGCCGCCAACATGGGCCGCCGTCTCCGGGCAGGTTCCCGGCTTAGGTCTGGGCGTGGGTCCCCGACCCTTTCCCAAACCTCATGTTTATCAACCCCGTGGCAATGCACCAGATCGGATCCGAAAAAATAGATAAAGAAAAACAAAAAATCTCCAACCACCCTCACTCCTAGGCAGCAGAAACCTTTCCCTTCCACTTCACAAGATATTGCTTCGCATGTTCCACCCACTGGTCTGATTCCTTCTCCCTCCCTATTCCCAGTCGCTCACGAACAAGTGCCCATTCCTGCTCTTTGTGAACGCCCCCGTCCACATCCATCCACCCAGAAAAACTTCTCTCTTAATCATTGACCTGCACCACAGGAATATGTGGCACAAGTCTT
>JASGXE010012425.1:0-40725 GCA_030068105.1 Sinentomon sp. SZTP_YWyxl
CAGAGGGCTGTTTCCCCCAACTCCGGTTCGGGAAATGTCTTGCGTGGTTGAAAAAAGAATCAATTGTGAAAAATGAGGAGCAGAAACAAATAATAACAAAAATGGGGGGACTGCAAAAGAAAAAAAAATGTTTGAAAATTCCACGTTAGCTTTGCATATTGCGCGACAATGCGGTGCTTGTGTCCTCGTCAAACGCAATTCGGAGATCGGGTAGAAGACAGCAAGGGTCCTTGGGGACCTTCAAATTATCCCTTGCTTGCCTGTCAGCCGGTGTGAAAAGACGAAACCTGCCGAAAATTCTGAACTTTTCCAACCTGATTTTCGTGAATTTGGACTGTTTCTTGGACACACACGTCTGTGGGTATCTTTGCATGAAATTGAAATGACGGGACCCATCAGAAACAAACAAATACAGCCAGAAATTTAAAAAACGTATTGTGTGAAAGTTTCTGACACGAAACATTCACAGAGCATTCATTTGTTTGAAAAATTCCTCGTCAGCCGAAAATTGAACCAGGGTCCTCTACCACCTGAGCTGCTGGGTCTTCCCTGAAATTCCATTCTGAAACATCGCTGTTTTTCTACTTGGGAAGGAGCCAGCGGCTAACCCGTGGTTAAATATTGCCAAACTGGTGCTTAACAAACCAAAGGTTTGAAAATGCCAGAAGAACAGAAACAGACATTAATCCTCTGTTATATTTGACCAGTAGTCAACAAACCAGTGGTTAACCCGGAAGTTAACCACACTTGGAAGAACCGGGCATTAGTCTTCAGCTGCCCCAGCTGGCTGTAGATTGCTGCCTTTAATGATAAATCTCTGTTTAGAAGTTTGAAAAATTCAGGTCATTGAAAAATTATTTTAACCGAGATAAATGTTTACCTATGTTTGTGGCTACATGTGCACTTTTCTCTCGTGGAAGTTCTTTTGAATTGTATTGATTTGCACCGAAGTCACACCCATGCAAATGAAACTGAATTATCATAATTGTTGTTGTCAAAACGGACCAGGTTCAAAAATGTGGTCTTGGAAGGTTCGACTTTCTGCAAAACAGCAAATGTGGTCACGTTTTTACGAAGAGATTTCACTTTGTCGCATCTGTAATTTTTTAATTTTGAACTTTTAGTTTTTTGTAATGTTTGTTCTGGGAACTCTTGCCAATCACTGAGAATGTATCACACCATCAGCTGGCAGCTTTCTTTCACGTGCCTGCCCCATTCATTTGATTTTAATTCTCGGCATCATCTTGTTTTATTTTAGGCACTCTTGACTCTTGACAAAAATCTTCAAAGCAAAGCGTCAGACAGTGGAATTGAAATCATTGAAATGCAGGGCATTGTGAAACCGATTGACAGTCCGAAAGCACCATCAGATGGATTGCAGGTGCTGCATGAAGGAACGGATCCAGGGAAATCAATTGGTTACTCTATCATTTTGCACTTTTAATCTTTTGAATTTATTTGCGATCATAAATTTGTAATCATTGAAGAAGATCGCACCAAGAATGGTGCTAAATTATTTCATGAAATAGAAGATTGCATCACGCCAAGTGAAAAATTCTGGAAACTCGACTTTCAACAACAAAAAAACCACATATCAAATCAATCATAAAAAACAGTTTCAAATCACATTTTTCTTTCTTTTCAATTTTTCACAAAGACAGACGGATCTCAATCAGCATGAACAAGGCTTTCCAACTGTCTGAAATGAAATGAATGGAGACAGAGATTTTCAGCAAAGCAGCGTGAATGCGCACAAGTAACCATTCATATTCAATTAAAGGGGGTATATAATGGGGGGGTCATAAAATGAAAATTAGGTACATGATTTTTGGACTTCACGCTTTTTGATGCCACCAAATAGCCCATTTCATGCTGATTCCAGAATGATATAATTGCCATTACTGTAGCTTTATTGCTTGACGAGCTGTAGCGATTCCCGTGTGACACTATATTCGTGCGACAGCGTATTTTGCATGTACTTCGAAAAATCCACATTATTCAAGGCATGTTTTTACTGCTTTCACTTTTTTGACATTTTTCGAACTTTCGCATGCTTTTTCTCAGCCACCAGAAGTGCCAGAGAGGTAAAATTTGGCACACTGGACGAAAAGGGTATCCTCTTTTGGGTGATAGAGCCGGAATTTCAATATTTTAAGTTGTTCACAATGTTTTGGGCCATTATCAGGAGATAGGTCTGTCGCTTCTGCCGCAAATGAGGAATATGAAGGAATGTTGCATGTTTTTTTAAACTTCAAAAAGCGGCTCTATCACCTAAAAATTAATTGCTTTTGTGACATATTCGTCCAAACCAGATCAAAAAATCTCTGCCGGTTCTCCCATAATCTTGCGCAATAGTTAGGACACCAAATTGTGACCTTTGACCCCATAACTCAGAAACGACTTAACCTAATGAGGTGAAATTTTGTGTGAGTAACCTTCCATATGAGCCCAAACAGTGTGCCAAATTTGAACAAAATCGGATCATAAACACGGAAGTTGGCATTTTTACCCCAACCCCCGTTAAGAACATGAAAATTTTCGTTAGCAAAATTTGGCTTTTCGAGCCAGCCAGTTATATAGAAAATGTGCAATGATCCAACCTAACCAAAGTTTTTACAACCCATTTTAACACCAAGGTGAAGATTTTCTGGCCCAGTCTTTCACATCCGACAGAGAAAGAGGGGTATGGTGAAAAATTCGATCAGGGGAGCTGGAGGGTTCCATGTTGTTCTGCCAATAGTCATCATAGTTGTTGGCTCATTGCATGGATACTTTCTTATCGATTTCGGAGTCACTTGAAATTTGAGCCTATTTTGACTTGCATACGAGCAAAGTAATTGGGAAACGTGAATGAGAGATAAATTCATTCGGAAACATCTTTAACCAGGAAAATGCAGGATGGCGTGAAAGAGAAACGATTGCGGTCTCATCATGGGCTTGATGTGCTCAATTTTGCCAGATGCTACACACACATTCAGTCCAACATTTCGCCACTTGGCTTGTCCCAAAAATCCAAATGGACTTAGCACAAGAACCATTTATTCTCCACATCAACTACTTTTGAATATCAGATGTCACAGAGGTGAAAGGTGTCCCAACTTCAGTTCTGGAAGCAATTCTACACCCAGCTGCAGAGACGTTTTGGAGGTGCTTGGTGCACATTCCTCGAAACTTTATGTTGAATGATCATTGGTCCACATCAAAACATTTTTCTACATGATTTCTCACGGCTACGATGCATCTTTTTCGAGTTGTGTGCTGCCTTACTCAGAAAACCAAAGTGTACTTTTGCACAACCCAGGAGTCTTTGTGCTTTAAAATTTTGTTTGTTTCACAGCTTAACATGTGACCCTAATTCACTTTTCAGAAGACGTTCAGAGTGCAAACACTGGTCTGCAGACATCCTTCATTCAGGAAGTAATAAGTGATCTGAAACTTTGCCTTCACAGTTGTCTTTCTAAGGTGGGTGGTAAGCAAGTATATTCCAGCGTTTTTCTTTTCTTCGCCTAACCTTCCTGCACAGCAATAAGCACTTTTTCGTCATGGAAGTGAGGAAGGGAAACAAATATTATGACCTGGCCACCAGGAATCAGATAACCCTTCTTGTACTGTTTATTGTCCACCACGCTGTCACCCCAACAAAAAGCTGCTGTCAGGGTCATCCAAATCAAAACTGTACAGACATGCATGGGCAGGGCCATGTTATGTTTCTCAAACACACATGCTCCTCTCACAATTCAGTCCATCTTTTCATTTTTTGTTGTTTCTTTCCTTGAAAGAGGAAGTGATTCCTTCTGCTATGGAGAGGGAGACATGGCCAGCATGTCGCTACACGGCCAGCAAGCGCGAAACGGCCGGCATGTCGCACTTGCCATGGCCAGAACTTGGGGGACATTTGTTGTTTCCACATAGCAGGCGGTGGTCAGCACTTTTCCAGTGGATTTTCCACAACAAACTGCAAAAGATAATTTGCTATTCTGCTGGTGTAGTTTCATTTTCAGGTAATTATGACTTGACATTGATTTCCCATTGGCATCTGTGTTTTCGTTCGGTATTTTCCGGAAAAAATTGGCTGGGACCGGCTTTTTCTTCTCGGAATGAAATTCAAAATCAGTGATACGTAGGACAGAGATGCTACCAGGTGGGCATATCACAAGTATCGTTGTCATTCTCCAAGACATGTGGAGTTGAAAACACCTGTCAATTTGAAGGAAACACCCCCTTACACGTTTTTTTTATTTTTGTTCTGTTTTGGTTTATTGTAAAGGTTTTAAGTTTTGAAATGGAAGATGCATATGGTGGCATATGGGAAGAGATCGTTTGCATTCCGAAACCTTGGAGCTTATCAGATGTGCTCGAGTGTTTTGAGAAGCATTGGCGCTCTGTTTTTGCAATCTTGTTCAAAACTGATATTCGCGAATCGATTCTTGAGCTTCAGAAGATGTTTAAAGACGAAGCAGGTGGGTAAATTATGGATAAATCGTTTATATTTTCTTGAAAGTGGTTATTTTGTGACAGAGCCAAGAATTGCTAATTCCCCTGGCGGTTCACATGTCCCAAGCTGGCCTCTGATTTTGGCTTGACCTGATAAATTATGCCTCTGAAACCAAAATTGCCCCTAAAATAAACCCTGAACATTTCAAATTTCCTCGACTTCTGGGGCTCAACCCTCAGACCTCCCACCAGGGCTTCGCACCTGTAAAACATGAAATGACGCCCCTGATAAATTGTGATTGCAGTTATCATAGCTACTAGATATGCTGCAATCTTGTTTCGGTGCTGTGTGTCAAGTTAAGGCATCGAGCCGCTGGCTGCATCGAGTTGTCTCCTGCCTCGGTCGAGTTTGTTCTTCATTTGTTTTGCTCATGAACAATGCGGTCAGGAAAAATTGCCCCGGCAAGTTTTTGAAACAGGCTGTGCATATAATGGTGGTGCAGTTCTCTTTATTAGTAGATGTGGATGCCTGCCCCTCTTCTCGGGAAGCTATAATCACTATTTTGCATTAGAATGATCCAAATATCTAAATTTCTTCGACTTTGGCAACCGGCGACTGTGGTTGAATCCCGTTGGGGTTCTCACCAGAACATTTTGTTTGAGATATTGAAAAAGAAAGTCGTTTTCTGAAGGTTCGTGGCATTCAGTACCAGCGTCATGCTGCTCCTCCTTTGCGAAATGCTGGATCAGTCATTATTCCTTGGGATTCTGTTCAACTTATGGGACTCAGCACCTTGAAACCTCACTGAGGTTCCGCACCCATATGGGTTCGCAATGCCTGGGACCGGATTAACCACGAAAACAGATAGTCCCTCTGTTAGAAAGTGACATCGAGGTAGAAAAATTGCATTTCAGTTCCATTCCACACGTTTTGATATTATTCGCGTTAGTCACGCATTCTGACTTTTTTCGCAGAGGGGCAGCTTTGGCAGAGATCAATGTTTTTATTCCTGACTTAGCTCGAGCCCTTATGTTTGAATGTTGACAAGTTTTTGATGCTGCTTTTCCATGGAACAATGGTGCTTGAATGCAATTTTTCTTTTTCAATATCTCATTAATTCTGCCCACTGCCATGAAATGGCAACTTAACACATAACGGTAGGTATTTTTCATCACAACTCACTTGTTTGGAAAAAACTTGAACTTGAGTGAAAATTTTAAAATTTGGGCTTCGTCAGTCATTTTTTTAGCATTTTTGGTCCAGAAACTATCACTGTGCAAAAGTGATGCTGTGTTTCTATTTTGACGTTCACAAAGTTTGCGCTAATTATTTATTTGATTTGCTGATTATCTTGGGAACTGGTTGGGAAGTAGAGGTTAAGAAATTTTGCACAGTTATTCCTTTCATGAGACTTATTGCGCCTGCCAAATTTCAGCAAAATCAGTTCACAAACAGCGACATTGGTCTGTTGAGGTGTCCCCCGAATTATTTTTGCATTTAAAAATGTATCTTTACATTTTGGTTCAGATGCTCCAAACTCACTTCTTGTCCTGGAAGATGATGTTCTTCAAGTTGCACGACGCTTGCTGGGCGATATCAGAGATATGTCCGCAGCTGCCAAGCCATACTGTAGTGACATCGGAAACTCTATCAGCATTGTAGATGTAAGCCTGAGGTGGAAGATATACGAAAAATTGTGAAACTGAAAGCGGTAGTTTTTTTCTAAACTGATGATTGGGGGTGTCAACCACCTGCTGCCGCCCAGCCAGAATAAAGGTCACGCCGCTAGGCGCAATAATCAGATTTTGCCCTTGGCACAATCGCCGATCCATTTCTGTGCCAAACTGGCCAATTTTTAAAGCAAAATCAGCAACTTATGCAATCTTATGAGACATTTATTTTTTCAAATTCCAACCAAAAGTGCCTGTTTCACACACTTCAAATTCCATTCCAAAATTTTGGAATTGCTCAGCCGGAATGACTCCAACTGGTGAGGAATGCTGCCCAAAGCTGGCCAGAACTTCCGCATCATAATCATGATTCCAAAGGAACGTGCAGTGACATCCAGAATGAGTTAGCCAGAAGGCCTATAAAATTCCCTTTCGGACGACGCTACTCCTATCCCAAATGGTCAATTTAGTCTAAGTCAGAAACAAATAACTCAGAGACAAATCCCAGGTAAATAAAATCATCAGGTTTCTTTGTGCCCGCTTCTGCAATCCAAATCTGGATACGAGTTGTTGTTTTCTGGTCCGTTGGCTCTTAGACAACGCCATCCACACCGAAACAAAAGCCATAATCCATGTCCCAGCAGAGTGTAACAACAACGACAGTACTTGAATGAAAAGAGAAGGCTCACTTGGTTTGAGAAAATTGAGTTTACCAGGAAAGGGAAAGATTGCAAGCAACTGAAGCCGCCAAGTGACGACCGCCTGCGTATGATTGTTTCTAGGCGATTTTGGTCATTTTTGAACCGATGCAAAGAAGAAGAAAAAATACTGGGTGTTTCGGAACATTTACTTTTCCGCTGACGTTCGTCACCAGTTGGCACTCCAGAAGATAGCTGTCGGTTTCTTGGCCAAGGACAAAGTGTGACAAACGTCGCCTGGTGGCTGCAAGTGATTAAAATGGCAGACTACCATCCAGATTATAAAGTCGATAAGCAGTCATGTATTTTTATACTGATTTACATTTTGTTTTGTGAATTCTAAGCAGCTAATTGATGGCAGCTAAATTGATGGAAGTAGACTAACTGCTGTCATGTGCAAGCGTGATTAGGTGATTTAAGCAAAATCATTGTGTGTGTAATTAATGTTGACCCTGAAAATTAAAAAAAAAGGGGGGGGGGGAAGGCCATAGTACGAATACTTTATTTGAAGGGGAGTATGTGGCGATGCACCCCCTCCGGAATGATGACACCTAACACTGTATTGGGTTTTTTTACGTCTCACAGGTGCCCCCATCCTCCCAGTCTTACAAGTTCACAACTGTCATAATTCCTGTTCTGTTAATAATCTTTCTTTATAGATGTTAATTTGAAGTAACGACTCTTGAATTCTCTGATTTTCATACCGTACTGATTTATTATCCTTTTCTTCTCTTTCGAAAATTGCAATCAATAGTGAAACAGGTGTCAGATCACTATCCTACGAAGATTTGTTTGTTAGTTTTTTTTAATTTGGGATTAAAGAGTCTCGCCTTGATAACGGACGCAAGTTGCGCCCGAAACGTCGACTCAACTCACACCACGGAGATAAAATCGTCGAAATTCCCGGTAAGGGTGATATTTTAGGATTAAAGAACTCTCGACTTCTCTAATTTTCATGCACCCATTATCTCCTGTAGATCTTGCTGTCAAAAGTGAAACAGAGGAGTTCAGCAAGCACTGTCCAACGACGAGTTGTTCGTCCGAATCCGAATCGAATGGCCGGCATCAAAAGAAGAATATCAGCATTTGATGAGTATGACCCGATGCATAACATCGCAAAGAAGCGGGCTTTCGGGGATATGGATCTCATTCCTCATGAGAAATACATCTCAACGCCTGACATGACAGATGAGAATGTCAGCGAAGAAACCAGCTGTGCAGCAGGTCGAAAAAATGCCCGCCGATTGCAGCTGTCACCTGGGTTGGAACTGTTTCGACGGAGCTTGCCAATTTGGCCAAAAGACTGCCGGAATGGTCAAGTAATTTGCAGCAGGCCAATCACTTCAGATGCTGTGATGTCAACCCAGTCTTCACCAAAAGAAGGAAGTGAGGATGATTGTGCCGCTCTAAACATTGAAATTGTCAGCCATGACCTGTTTGCAGTTGAAGGCGAGCAAACTGCAGATATTAACGAGACGAGGCGTGCATATGTCAGCACCATGACTAAAATAACGTGTTTTTGGTAAGCACTGCAAACAGTAATTTCTCGGGGTCTCCTTTGTGAGAATCACATTGAACAGACATTTGCTTGTGTTGGGTCTTTCAAGGTTTCTGTGTTTGTGTGGGAAAGATTTGCACGATTGCATCGAATCTGGCATCTTTGTTAGTTGAATGCCGCAAAATAAATTTGGACAGTGAACCAAAAACTTCATTTTCACTGTTTTCGGCCGATCATGTCTGGGAAGTAAGATATAGGAGGGTGGGTATTTTTTAATGAGGAGAGGTAACCAAGGAAAGTTACAGCGGAGAGATCAATGCGGGGTTAATGCTAACTCCAGAGTTGCGAGGCAAATTTTTAGCATTGAAGCAAATGGCGAAAATTTGCCTCGCAAGTCGGAGTTAGCGTTAATGCCGTGATGATCTCTCCGCCGTTAGAGCATGCACACGAAAGATCCTCCACCAATCACGTGATGACACTCCGATTTAGCACTCTGGGTGTGCTTTAATCCTGCATTCCTTGTTCCCTGGACTCTTTAGATCCAAATGAACAAGTCTCCGAAGGTTTATAATATCGAATCCCAATGATTTATTCGCACAATAACTTTGTTGTTACAAAGTCGCATTTGCAAGAAATAACAAAGAGAACGATTTAAAAGTTGGTGTTGCACAAAACAAAAGTACCCAATGTCTATCCCCTCTAGCCCCTCGAACTTATGCAATCGGTAGCCAAGAGTGCTGCCAAATCGCGAAAAGAAATCAATTCAAAAGGAAATTACTGCATGAGGTCAGCAAAGAAATACTTAGAAAAGCAGATGAAAAGGGCTAAACCAAACAAAATTATTTAAAAACGGTCGTCTGTGTGTCGCCGTCGGCCTCTGCAGTGTGACCTCATCCACCCGGTAGGTCCTTGCCCCTGGCGGCAGGCCAGCAATTGCCTCTAGCAGGCGAAAATTGACGCATGCCAGAAACAATTGACAGGGCCAAGATTGTGCCACTTCCTTCGTTGAAACGTTTGTCAGGTACATCACATGGAGGATTGCAAAATTTTGAAGACAATTTACAAGAAAACTCAGCATAAAATTTAAAGACAATATGGAACGAGAAAATGAGCCACCGGAACCAACAAGAATAAGACAAAATGGGAACATATTGTGGAAAGCAACATTTGAAAATTGACCTGGGTGTGATTTGACCACAAAAGAGAACGAAGAAGAAAGAAATTTAAATTTAAAGCACTGAAAAAATATTCGGAATGACGGAAATAGTTCACCTCCCTGACAAAACATGCATTCACACTTCCTGCAGAAGACAAAAAAATACTTGACTCATTGACAGATTTTCTTTGATGTCATACAGAGCTGAAAATTGAAACTAACCGAAGGTTGTTGCTTGGATGGCATTTGTTTGGAATAGTTTCTTGTAGGATACACCGTCATCATAATTGGTTGCCACAGAAGCTTGCTAAAATATCAGAAATCTATAGGTACATATTTGTTCCCGGATTCGTTTCTTGAAAATCGCAACAAATGAAACAAAATTCCTTACAGATCATTTTTTTTTAGAAATTCACTCATATCGACGTTGAGAGCTGCATTTATATATTCTTGGCATTTTGCACATTTTTTGATTTTAGTGGAATTGTTCTTGGCGACCTGAAGTCCAGTCGATGGTTGCAATGCGATGAAGCAGAATGTAGGATTCTCTCCTTGGATCAGTGTCAGAAACATTTCTACCACCACATCAGGTGCCTCCTTAATCTTCTAAGATCTCTTCGAAAGTAAGTCCATCTGTCGCTAGCGTGCAGTAATTCCATCATAAAGTAAGTTACCTCATCAATTCAAGAGTTGAGAAACATTTTTTCCTTCACCTTTTGACCTGCTGCCTCCCAGAATGGCGGTCACGCCACCATGCGACAATGTCAGTTTTTGCCCTTTGCCCAAAAACCGATCCACGCGAAATTGCCCAAATGTTGTTTTGTGAGCCCCATGAGCAACTTTGGCCTCAAATCTGTGATCATCTGAGGAAATTTCTGAAAAATTGCTGCCGGAAGTGCAGTGTCACACACACTGACTTCAAAATCTCATTTATTTCACTCAGCAACAATAACTTGAAAGACATGAGTGCGACTGACAAGGAATCTCACCCGAAGCTGTCCAGAACTTCTGCTTCGCATCACATCACAATCATGCTCCTGGAGAAACCTGTGAGAACATATTCGTACAGAACAAGCAAGCCGGAAAGCTTATAAAATTTCCTTTCGACCGACAACACTCCCATTCCAATCGGTCAATTTGTTCTCTGTCAGCATCATTTCCAAGTGATACAACATGAGGAAAAGATTGACTGACTTTGTACACCAATAACAATGAAACAAATCCCACATGTATAAAAGCATCGGTTTCCTTCCTGTCTGCTCTGTAATCCAAATCTGGATAAGGGTTGTTGTTTTGTGATCCGTTGGCGCTGAGATGGCCCCTTACCCACCGATGCAGCAACCATATGTGTCCCAGCAGAGCGGAAACATGTCAGCTGACCATGAATGAAAAGAAGGCACACTTCGGAGAAAATTGAGTTTGGTAGGAAATTGAAAGAATTGAATGCTACAAGCGACTAAAGTTGCCGGCGACGATGGTCAGCGGATGAATATCGCTTGGCGATTTTGGTCATTTGCACCAATACAAAAAAAAAAAAACTAGCAAGTGTTAGCGGCTTTCCCCTGACAGTCATCACAATTCGGCACTTCCGAAGATGGCCTTTGGATTCTGGGCCAAGGATAGAACCTGGCAAACGTCACCTTGCGGCAGCATGAGGTGAATGAAATTTCTTGACGACATAGCTCCATACCACATTTTGTTCGGCAGTTGAGTCTATTGGCCGATTTCCAAAACGAAGATTAATTGACTGATCGCCTCGATCCGTGGTTCGACGAGTGGTGGTGGTGGTGACCTTGTCATTCTCAGTATCATTGTGAATCCAGATATTTGTGGACAATCAGCTCACCACTCGATCCACGGATCGCGACAATCCTCGTTTTGGAAATCAGCCACATATGTCAGCATTTTCATCCAACCATTGGCATGCCACAATTTCTGGTTCTCACAATCGTAATACGTACATGGATCTCGTATTTTGGAAGCCGGTGAACTTCGATGATAAACTTCAGCTTTGTGGAAAGTTTCCAGCTCATGGTGAACTTTCTACTGAGCTCTGTTTTCCAGTGAAGTAGATCGTAGATCCCACAGGCCTTCCTAGTGCAAGTGTGTCAAAACTTCGGAAATAAATGGTGGAGGCCGTAGCTCAATATGATGCAGCGCTTCCGATTAGAGTTGGCCAGGAAAATTTGTTGGAGAGACAATTCCTAAAGAATTGCATGTGGGGATACTTCCATCGCGATGTGGCAACACATTCTGAATTTGAAACCTGGTGAAGTCCATTGTGCCTAGGTCAATGCCCTGAAAAGCGAGATATTTTTGCAAGTCAAGATTTAGCCACCACGTTTGGATTGGTCACATGGTATTTTGACTTGGGCAGCAGCAAGTTGTGACATTCACTCATTGTGGGCCAAGCGAAAATTGGACACATGTGTGAAATGATTTGTCAATACATTGTGTATCGGTTATCATCACCTTTCTAGTGCCCCCGTGTTTATATAATACCATAATTCGGTTTTTAGTCCATTAATTTACTCTTTTATTTACTATTTCGTTTTAGCGCATTGCAAATAGCACCTGAATGTTTGACTGAAAGAAGTGGTCAAAAAAATTGAGAAGAGGAAAAAAGCTTTGGATTTGATATTAAAAGACTGCGTTGCCAGCCAGTGCTAAGTGAACTGACCGCTTTCTTCAAGCAGAGCAGTGAAAGGTAAGTCCCAGCTTGCTTCGGTTTATTTTGGCCTCATTTAATTTCCCTCACAAATCTATTTCAATTAAATTCAAGTTGCCTGCTACCAATCTCCTTCAGGACCCCCCCCTCACAGTATGTTTTTAATTTTGTGGTTCCATGCTTTACAGCTCATTCTGTCATGCATGTTTTTTAGGTGATCGGAATTTGCCACCCCAAAGTGCCACCCTAACGATGCCACCACATGTTGCATGTTCAAAGATGGCAGGCAGGCCTGTCAGACCTGCAACATATTTTGCTGCAATGTTTTCTGAATCATAAAAATAAAATCTTTATCGCTTTTGTATTTCTCATTTCCTTTTCTGCAGAAGTTTGCTGTCCAAGCATCTGGAATAACTGGAGCATTGCAAACGTATTCGAAAAGTGTGATGTGTGGCAGTACTCGTAAATTGCCAACTGATTTCAGCTTCTGTTCACAAGCCATCTCCTTGGCCTGGAAATTGATCTCATGATGTTGAAAAAGTGATACTTGTTTTGGTTTATTCTTTGCTTGTCTTGTACGCACATTGATTGATTGACTTTATTTTCAGGGTTTCCCCTTTATCAAATTTTATACAATGACAATTTAACGATAATGACAAAATATGTTATTACAACAAAACAAAGAGAAACAATGCAACATCAAGAAAGTTGGCCTGCAAGACGATTCTGGAAGATAGCTAGGCTGAGGGGGAGATCAAAAGTAGACCCATGCAGCTGATTCCACTCATTTATCGACCTGGCCAAGAAGGAATATTTCCCAACATCCTTTTTGAAACTCAAGCATTTGATCTTATAAGGATGATCATGACGGGAATAATAATGAGGAAGGTTCACGTGAGCCAAAAGCTCGCCCCACCCTCCAACGTTTGACACAACATGGAATAATGCAACAAGTCTAGCCAGCTTCCTCCGGCATGCAAGTGATTTCCAGCCAAGGGACGACATCATTTCAGAGACACTGCTTCTACGCCTGTAGTCCCCCACAATAAACTAGCTGCACGGCGTTGAATTGTTTCCAAAGTGTGACAATTTGTTGCAAGGAAGGGATCCCAAGCAGGTGACGCATACTCCATTATCGGGAGAACAAGGCTTTTGTAAGCAAGATCACGAATTGTTCTTGGGCATTTTCTAAAATTCGCTTAACGAAATAAAGGGCAGAATCGCCTTAGCAGCTACACGAGAAAGATGAGGCTGACAATTTAAGTGACTTTCAAGTATAACACCCAGGTAAGTTAACTCAGAGCGCTTAACCAAAGGTATGCCACAGAGGGAATATTGGAAATCCAATTGGGAGCGTTTTGTATTAAAAGAAATAAAATTACATTTTCCAACGCTGACCTCCATGCTGTAAGAAAGCACCAGGTCGAGACGGCATCCAGGTCCGCCTGCAAGGCCATACAATCAGCAATGGAACAACATTGGTATACAGCAGGAATGCTGCAAAGAAGGAATTTTGAGTTTAGACGACTAGGGAGGTCATTTATATAGATAATAAATAACAATGGCCCCAGAATGCACCTTAGGCACACCGAAGACCAAATTAACATGGCCATCACTCTGATGTTAACCCAGATAGATGTTGAAAATTAAAATGCAGGGTAAATTTATAAGATTTTTGAAGGCAATATCCATTTTCAAAGGCCTTGGCCAAACTTGCAAGCTAATTTTACCCAAATAGTGCTGCGAGACCCCTGCACAAAAGCTGTAAGTTGGGTTGTCAGGAATAGTGCCTAAAGCCATCTATGGGAGACGCAAGTTCTTGTCCAAAATTGCAGAATACTCCAACAAGAATTAAGAATTTTTGAACTTACTTAGCAGGCAAAGGGCGGTAATTGGATGGGTCCACTTTTTGCCCTTTTTAAAGATAGGCAACGGGCCTTTTCCAAAACAGGAAACCCCATTTTTAAAAGGTTTGGAAAATTTCTCAAAAAATTGCAAAAAGACGCGCTAATTCAAAAACCTGGCCTGATTCCCACCTTGGAAATTTTAGTTTCAATGAATGGAAAATTGCCGTTTCCAAATAATTTCAGAACCCAAACAAATAAAGAGAATTAAAAGAATTCCAGGTAAACTTAGCTTGAACCTTTCTGTTCAAAATCTCTTTTCCGCGGTAAACACCGATTGGGGTCATCCTTATTTTTAAAATAGGGATAAATTCCTTGCTTCAAGATTTTTTTAAATTTCCAAAATTTTTTCAAATCCCAGCCTTTGCATTGAGAGATTTGGTAGTTTTAATTGCACGTCTTTTGCGTTATGGATTAAAGCCATTTTTCGTGAAATATTTAGGCAATCATCAAGAGCCTCGAATAAGGCTTCCTTGACATCATGCGGTCGGTAAACTACAACAACGTAGAAATTGACTGAGCCATCAACCGAACAAATTAGACTGAGTAAAAATTCATACACAGGATGAACAAAGAGAACAGTGCAATTTAAACTTGGCTTAACAGCCAAACCGATACCTCCTCCACTTCCATTTCGATCATTTCTATAAATATTCCAGCCATCGGGGAAAATTTCTGAATCTCTAATTTCCTCGGAGAGCCAAGTCTCTGTACAAGCCACAACATCCGGCTCGTGTAACTCTAGCAAAGAGCCAAATTCATTTACTTTATTTTTTAAACTACGGAAATTAGAGTGCAGAATTTTCAGCACCGATGATTTTATACCCGGTCCGTGGTTAAGGACGGGATTTTTTGAAGCAGAACCCAGGTCAGCAGCTGGAGCAGGTGAAATAGGAGACTGCAGAATGTCTGAATTCTCATCATTATTTGGCTTCGATTCGTGGAAATTTTTTGCTTTTCATGCTGGCCCACAGTTTCTCCAAATTTCATTTTTGTACCTAAACCTGCAATTTACTCATGGTGGGGAGATCATGTCGAAGTGTTACGCTGAATCTTAGGGCGCAGTTCCATTTTGTCATTTTTGACGTCATTTATGACGCAACTTTGTAATTAAATGACTGGCTGCTTCATAAGTTTGCAGGCCCAGTGCATTATCCTTGAACAGCGGTATGTCGCGCTCAACCGTCTCACAATGCTATTTTTGCTGTATCGTGGCGCTTATCAATGACTCAGGGTCTGGGCTTTGTCACTGTGTCATCCAAGTAAAGTGGCGAAGAAAAATGGTCCACTTATTTTCGTTGTTATGAGAGGTAAAATTGATAACACCCTGCCATTTAATGACAAGGAGACGTCAAAAGTGACGTCAAAATGACATAATGGAACTGCACCTTTAGCACTATAAACTGAAACACCCCTCACAGCACGTTTGTGCAAAATAGCCAGGTGTGGGTGGCGTTCGTCCACTTGTCTCCCACCTTCAGTTGCTGAAAATTCAGCTTTTTTTGTCTAGGCTTCCATGGTCAAGGTTTTTTTTTCTTGTGGAAATATTTTGTGATATTCTGGCCTTTGGCAATCTAGTAGATTTACCTGTCCAGTTTCAACTTTCACATCAGTATGCGCCTTGGTATGACACATTCTCATGCAAAGTTGGGAGTATGGTCCATAAAAGTTTATTTGGGTAACTCAACCGAGTGTGCCTTCCCTCTTTACACCCTTGCCATTTACCACACTGCAATTGCATCTGTAAAAAGAGGATTGTGACAGCAAGAGGACAGTCCACGATAATGAAAAGGGAGGGAGAAGAAAATCTGCTCAAATCAATGGCCAAGAGCCACGTCAGGTGGGTTTGTGATATTTTTGATGCACTCCTACCCTGGATGGGTGGCATAAGAGTAATCAAAAGAGGACACGGCAGTGGGTGCAAGATAATGATCGATCCAGCATGATTGTCAGATCAGCCGTGGAGACGAAGTCAAGAGTCATTTTTGTTGGTATCAGATATTAGTCGGAGAGAATTTCAAATTTCAATTCACATTGTGGGATGTGAAAGTCTCTGAAATTTGAAAATTGTGACTCCCAAATGCAAATCGGATATGGAGCATTCTTGAAGGAGCGGCGGAAACTTGGAATTATTTTCGACTTGAGATTGCTCCTTTCCGGCGAGTTTGTCTTTTTCTTCTCACCCAATTGTGTAACCTTGCTCATGTTTTGAGACCTCGCGATTTCAAACTGAGGCCAGTCTGCTCTGACCACCATGGTCCAGGAAAGTGAGAACAGGAAAACGTCAAACTGGCCAAGTTTGAGTGGGCAGTTTGACGCAGGCAACTCAAAAAGACAACCCATGTGCTTGCAGGTGGAACGCTTTCTGGAAGGTCGAACCAGAATGTGAGAGGTGTTTTGAATTTATCAAGGAGGGTTTACCGCCACACTACAGAAAGGGCTTGAGTGAGTTTTTTGATATATTGAAGTTGAAACTTGAGACTCACCCTGTACATCAATACAAGTCTTTTGTTATTATGATCACGGCTTCATCTACGTTGAATGTGATCATTTTCTCTGTGATATATGACGTTTATTTAGTGCGGTTCCACGTTGCAGAACAGCGTTGTGCCAAAATTTACACTTCCAACGCAATTAATTCTGCAAGGATCACAAAAACAATGGAGAAAACAATTCGTATGCTTTTATCGTTCGTTTTTTGGAACTGGGGAACACAAAATGTTCATGTTCATCTTAATTTTATTGTTGTTCTTTTAAGTGGGCCTTTCTTCTGTTTTCCAACCCCATCTTACAATCATCACTTTCAATGGCTTGTATTTGTGTTTTCTTGGTTCCAAGGGGCATGATCACAGTTTGATCATTCCGTATTATGTCCGATTTATTTCTTGCAAAATCTGCCAAACGGATCAAAATTTACCGTTGTCTGCAGCTTGCTGCCTGTGTTGAATTCTGGTCATTGTGTACAATTTTATTCTGTGCAAAATTTTGTATGTGCTTTTGGCAGGAATTCTCGTTTCATATTTTTTTCTGTTGTCAAATATTTCAGAATATGTTTAAAAGACATTTTCAGTGCCTTGCAGTTGTGACCTGATTTGTCTTGTCTTGTTTTGAATTGTCTTGTCTTGTTTAGCGTAGGGATTGGGAAGGTGTCCTTTTGCGGCTAGTTTTCAGTCAAACTAAAATGGTAGAGCTCTTTCGTGGTCTCATCGAGGAAGAAATTGTGTTTACATTCCTTTTTTTTTTCTTTCCAAATTGATGCACAACATAAGGTTGTTGAGTAAGTATTTGTTATCTAAATCGCAAGTTATTGTTGAGTCGTGACCTGTTTGTTACCCAGAGGCTCAGAAACTGATTTTTGGAGATGTTCCGGATTTCTGTGAACATGGAAAATGTCTGAGATCTGTTAGTTAACTGATAAATTTGTTGCGCATTTTTATCGATAGCATTGTTTTTGTTGTGCCATTTTCATGAAGACTGCTCAATTTTGTTGTTGGTGCCAAATTGTTACTTGCTCATTTTTACTAAAATAGAACTTGAATGAATAAGTACTCTGGTACAATATGCCTGCCAGCCATCTTTTGAGGCAGTAGAACTCGTTGTCCGGATAATTTCAGTACAATACAAACTGCAGAAGTGAGCTCAATGTGAATACAACTGAAAGGGATAATTTTCTTGAGAAACTGGGGCATGAAACGAAAATAACAAGAAAAACAATTCTCACATCAACGGCAGCTTCCTCAGTCAATTTTCGTCCACAGACATCTTGAATTTCAGTGAGATTCTCGAATTCTCTGAAAACTGATAAAAATGCCAAATGTAAATTGCTGTGCTCTGTACCTTGGTCAACCTTGTCATCACTGTACCATGACTTGCTGTGATGTTACCGTTATAAAAGGTGGATACTTGGAGTTTGACTCAAGCTATGCTTAGCAACATATTGTATTTGGGCTTTGTGTTGTCACAAGCAGAACATATTTTTAGTTTTATTCCCACCGGTTGCTGATTTTTCGGATGAGGTGTGAAATGCCCGGATATAAATGGCCACACTCGCTCATAGATATTCCGACATAGTTTGAGTAAGCTGAGACCACCTTGATCAGAAAATTTACATACACACTGATTTCAGTTTATTTCCCGGGTGAAACAAAGTCGTTGTAAGCCGGCATTTGACACGTTTGAAATCTTATTGTTAGTGTCTTTGTTTTCTGAAAAGATTCCTTGCTAGTCTTGAACATTAATCATTTTATTTGCATGTTTTTGTTTGCGGAAAGAATCAATTTAACACACTGTTTGAAATAATCAAGATCAACCAGTTTGATAAAAAAAGATTTTTGCATTGTTTTCCTCAGTCCTATTTTTTATTATTAGTTGTTAATATCATGGCAAAAGGTACTAAAAACCCAATGTTGCCAGTGCCACCTTGTGCGCGATTTGGGGAAAGTAAGTCTGGGAAAGGCCAAAGGGGGAGGGTAATCCTCTACTGGAGTGGTAAGAGATTTTTCCGTAAGACACTGGATAGAACCAGTGGCGTATCTAGGAATCGTGGGGCCCCTCCGCGAACCAGTTGTGCGGGGCCCAAAAAATTACCAGTGAGATTCTGTGGATAGCAATTGATGCCCATGCATAGAGTACCTATTAGGGGAAGAGCCGTAATTGCACTGTTCCTTTCCTGTGCCAGATCCAAAGAACAACGAACATTGTACGCTTCAAAAAGTGTAATGATGACGAATCTGATGTTTTGGGGATATCTCTTCTTCCCATTTTTGCAGAAGGGAAATGATTTGGTTTGCGGCAGTTCACGTGTTCCCGACAACGAGGTCGCTGGTGAAGTTGGCCAAAAGGCAACAGGAGTCAATGATCTCAATCTCACAAATTTTTGCCTAGTCTTTCCTTTTGTTTTTATGATCCTCATACTAATTTTGTCTCGTGTTTTGGTGCAATTTTTGACGCTTGTGCGAGTCCCTTCGGCTGTGGGGCCCACCCGCGCCGCGTGCCTTGCCTTGCGTGCCCAGTCGCTATGCCACTGGATAGAACCAGTGGCGGATCCAGCCTTTTGTCATGGGGGGGGCGCCGGAGCATGGCGCCGCAGGCGCCCAGAACCGGGGGGTCCGGGGGGCTGGAGCCCCCCGGCGGGGTTCCAAGGGGCAGAGCCCCTGGTGGGGGGTCTGGGGGGCGAAGCCCCCCAGAAGCCAAAGACATCTTATAAAAATTGCTTCCTGAAAACCACTCTCAGAACACTTCAGAACCAGTTTTCTCCTTAAAAGACACCTTGTTTCACCCAGCTCAGATTCTGGTTATTGTTCTTGTTTGTGTTGGCATTGTTGATATAGAACACTCAGGTACGGAAGGAAGCGATGAAGATATGGAACACTCATGGATGTGTGAGTCTCGTCTGTCTCTGCAGCAGAATTCCAAAGCTTGAATGCACATATCACAGTTCACAACACAAATAATCAATTGGTTTGGATAGTTGGGTTTGGAAGTACAGTTTGGATCGGAATACCTGGTTATACATGCCACAGACCTGAGCTGCGTGAAATGGTGCTCTTGCTTGGGTAATCATTTCAGTTTCGGAACGTTATGTGGGCACCTAACGGCGTAAGAGGTCACATTTGGGGCTCGGCTGCAGGCAGTCTCGAGGGCAGCCGCCTCAGCATTGCAGTCGTGACATTTCTTTCCTAGATTTGGTCGGGGAGCATTGTTCTGGCAGCAACATTCCAACATCACACATTAACACACACGAGAAAATGTGTAATGGCAATGTCACACAATCAAATTTGGTGCCACATGATAGGTTTTAGTCAAGCGTAAGTACCCGTGGCCGCCCGTTGTTTGGTAATCATTGAAACCTTGCACGTGTTAAAAGAGATTTTCTCGGCAGCGATATAAATGGTGATAAAACTTGAGTTGGTCGGGAGCATCCACAGCAAAAATTTCAAAAAAAGCACTCCAGATGATGAAAATGGGGGGACAGCCTACCGGTTGGGTAAGATCACTTTTTTTCTCATTATCCGTATAGTATTGAGACCGTCTGTCAGGATAGTGCAGTTCTGCCAAACTGTTCTATCATGCTGCAGGACCCCAAATTCCTTCTCCATGCATACACTAACCGTTGAGTTTCTTCTGGGCGAAAAACATCAATTTTCGGGGATAAAAACAGCACCTTTTTGTGTGGCGACCAAAAAATAATTTTTGCCGCATTTTTGTTTTTTTTGCCGCAAAGGGGGGGGGCGGACGCCCCCCCCCCGCCCCCCCTGTATCCGCCACTGGATAGAACCAAAAAAGGCTGGGGTTTTTAAAAGCTCAAGCAATAAACTTACCATGTTGAAATAGATTTGCCTCGTCTATCTATTTATTTTATTTTGTCAGAAGTATTTCATAACACGACGTTCGCACCCTCACGGGATGCTTCTTCAGGTGCAATTTTGGTCCACCCTGTATTTAATACGGTATGCATAATATCTGCTTTGACAGTTTTCATAATACCTGGTTTTATTTCCAACAACAGTCAAATCAGATAACACCTCAACCAGAGACACCAATCAACTCCACTGAGCATTCAGCTATTCAGTTCTGCTTCAACACTCTCCAGTACCATGTCACCTTTGTTTTTAACCTTTTTTTTATCCAGTTTTAACTCCACACATTCTTCATTTCGTCAATTCGTTCATTACTCATCTCATCTCTCTCACCGAACTTTTTTGATATTGCACCTGAAGATGCATCCCGTGAGGGTGCGAAACGGTTTTGTTCTCACATTATCGCTACGGATGGACAAGGCTCATCTACTTCAACATTGTACATTAATTCAAACCGTTCGTGGTCCAAGTGCATCAATTATTGTACATTCAGCATTTTCAGAATTTCCATTCTGATAAAAATTTTCAATATAGAATTTTTGCTGCCATGTTTTCCTTGTGAAGATTTGTTCTGAAGGAAAGTAACATGTGGTGCAACTGGCTGAATTTGAATACTGATTCTTCATCTTGTCTCAGTACCTACCATTTTCTCATTTTTCTCATTTCTTTTTTCTCATTCATATTTCTCATTTCTCATTTCTCACTCATATTTCACATTTCTCATTCATATTTTCATTTCTCATCTCACAGTATGTGATTGGATGCCATTGGCGGGCTGGTCCTTGATGGTAGCCGTGGAGCAATTGCCTGGGTGGTTAAATTGAAAATTTAACGTTTTGGGCCGCGTGTGAGAATTGCAATGTGGCAGGCAATCCACAATGATACCAAAAAATCTGAATGCCTGACAGAAACCATAAAAAATGGGGCTTGCAGTGGGACAGCTTTTTATCTCCATACCTGGACAGTTGAGGTGAGTTATTTGACTCATGCCAGTGGTGCTGACATGAGTAAAATAACTCAACTCCACTGTCCAGGTTTGGTGATAAAACAAGAAATTCGACATTGGGCATGGCCACGTGACCAAAACTGCTTGCCGCCTGAAATGCGCGACTGTCAGCGGTGCGACGCTCACAGAAAGGGAATTTTCTCTGCAATTTGGTGACGGATTTTGATGGAACTTGCTGTGGTAGAAAGCTAAAAAATGTGCGAATTCAGACACGTATGATGATCATCCCAAACTTTCTGCGGATAAAACTTCCAATCATTTGAGGAATCTAACGTGTTTGTTGTAATATATCAAATTCTGGGTTTTGCCAATATTTTCAATGATTGTGCGATTTCTTCCGTTGTAACATGGTTTCGACCTGTGGAAGAGTTGTAGGGGAAGCTTTCAGCTTTCCAAAAACACCAAAATCATTGCATTTGAGCACCATTTGGCTATTTTATCAAGCGAGATGCAAACATTGTTTTGTTTTTTACGACAAAGAACAAGCGTCAAAATTGATGAGGCACACAACCAGCCGAGTTCACAAACAAGAAAGAAGCCACCGCGGAAAAAACAGTGCAACGCATGCAGCTCAGTTTAAGAGGAAGGAACTGGAACTAATTTGCCGGAATCCGCTGTGGTTCAGTCGTTAGGCAAACTGTCTTGCGTGCCAGAGGACCCAGGTTCGATTCCCGGCTGTGGCAGAAGTTTTTTTCAACTGGTTTGTGGACAATGGCAGCAGGTTCACCAGGCTGAGGGGACACACCAGGCAGCAAACGTGGGAAGGTTTTAATTGGCCATCGAAGCCAACAAAAAACCATGTATTCCTTGAACGCGAGACCGGGCGAAAATACGAAATTGTAGGTGGTAGGTTTGGTCAATAAGGGACGCGTATTTTGTTTATCCAGGCCAATCGGGGCACATCCCGATGTTGCGCGTGGAAAAAAAGCAATAAAACTAACGAAACGCAACCTAACCAGCCAAACCTGCCCCAAACATCCTTCCCTTTTACTTTTTCACGATTTTCCTTGTTCAGAGTGTTTTCTCACTTTTTTGTGGGCCGGTTAAAATCCTCAAGGTTAGTACTTGTTTTCTTTGCCGAAAAGAATTTTTTTTACCTTTTTTCACCGTGCGAAAAATGCCAAGTTGCTCCAAAATTGCACAAATGCATGCTGTGAAGAACTCCGTCGAACTTCTGCCAGGGCTCAATCCATGGAATTCCGCTGGGGCCTCGTCCGCATTGGCCCATGCATTCTGGTTTCCGTTCGGAACACCTGCCGACCGCCGCTCCGCCGTCTTCCGCCGTCTCCGCCGCCTCATTAGCTCATATTTGGAGGCGACGGCAAAAGGAACCGAGGCGGTGGGTCGAAAAATGAGGCGGCGGAGGTGGCGGTCAGCAGGTATTCCGAACTAACCCATTTGCCTACTGCAACATTTCAGAAGTGCTGGGAATTTTTTCGTCTCACAGTCGAGACCGCCGCGGCTCAGTTGTTCCACCCTGGCAATGTGCTTTGTTGGCTTGCCTTGTGGTGGAAATTTGGTCTCCGGAACACCCATTTTCCCCCCAAAATGAACCTTTGTGTTTCAAAATTTCATCAACTTGTGGGGGTTTCGCCCCCCAACCCTGCACCAGGGGGTCTGCACCTTGGAACGCCGTTGGGGTTCTGCCCCACACCCGAGAACTATAACTCTAGCCCAGCAGAAAAGTTTGAGCCTGGTGGTAGTGCATTCCACCCAAAAATAAAAAAAAACAAAAATCGTCAAAAAGGAAAAAGGAATGCATGTTTTGCATCGCACACTGCGTCCATTCCCATTCTTTTGCCAACGTGGTGGCGCATTTGCGGGAGAAAAAGGAAACACAAGGTGGAACCATTTCGGGCTGCAGAGAGATGGCGCAATGTTCATTCTAGTTATTTTATTAAACTTCTTTGGGGAAACCCGATGATCTCTCTGTTGATCACCAACCAAAATACTCTCTGCAGACGCCAACTGCTGTGCAGCAGAGGAAAGACATTTTTGTTGTCTGCTATGGGGACACTGCGGTGGAGCATGAAATGTTCCCACCGGATTTAAATTGGCTGGGGTGGTTGGAACTTGGAAAGAGTGCAAAACCATGTTTCTGAATTCGAGGAGTAGAGTCCCCTTAATATTTTTTTGGTGACTGCCCGTCCCAACTCACGCCAACAAAGGGCGCTTGCAGGCTTCGGACTGCCAGAGGCGTGGTTAGCAGCACCTTCTAATTTATATACCGCCACTCCAGCTAGCGTTTGCATGGCGGTGGGCAAGAGCATTGGGTTAAAAGGAGAGGCTCCGCTTCCACAACGGGCCGGCAGGTGACCGGAGAGGCTAGCCAGGTTGTTGGGTCGCGGCTTCTTCTCTGGCTCCGTCTTAGGCTGCGGGCTCCTTTGGCTCCGTCTTACGCTGCGGGCTTCTTCTTTGGCTCCGTCTTAGGCTGCCGGCTCTTTAGCTCGGTCTTAGGCTGCGGGCTTCTTCTTTTCCTCCATCTACCGCGCCCGCACTGGCATCACCTGACTCCGACAGCGGCCGGTCCCGGCTTCCGCGGTGACCTCTCCTATGCTCGTCTGCCTTGATTTGCAAGGGACGAGCGTATTTTTACGAGCTTTCTAATGCGAGGGACTTTGCCTTGGCGACGCTGGGCCCAACAGCAGGTTGTCCTCATATACGAAAAAATAGGATATTTAAAATCGCAAACTGCCGATTCAAGGCGATTTTTTATTCACGCCGAGCAGTCCGCAGATGAGGGCTTGATAACGCCCACAAAGGAAAATGAAAACAGGACAGGATGTCCGCAAAGACCAGTATGCTCTTGCATGAAACACTAGAAGAATTCCAACGGACACCAATCTTGCTGCAATATTGCTGTGGGAAGGGTTCTGGGCTCGAGCACGAAATAAGCTTTTTCTAGGTGCATAAAAGCATTCCAAATAGAGATATCGTCGTCCTATTTTACGGGAGCAGAATTTTTTTAACAAGCTTTGTTTTCCTTGCCTAGATTTTTGGCACCCAGATCACCAGAAGATCACAAAATCGGCGGCAATTATCTAATTTCCCAATTATTTCTGCCATCTTTCACTTTGAATTTGTGTTTCTTGCTTAATTTTTCTGGAACCTCTGAGATTACCTATACCGAAGTGTCTGGAGGTTAAATAAAGCTCACTTGATGCTCAAATAAAATCTCTGGGTGCATATTTCTGTCTTTCGTTTTGAGGATTTCAGCAGAATTCCACCAAAAGCCCATTCATAATTTTCTCGTTTCGTTTTAGTCATGCAGTCGCATTGATTACAACCATTCTAAAGTGATGGATCGAATGTGTGAGACTAAGGAATCTGCTTTTGCATAGCTCTAAATCTTCCTTTATTTTTTTACCATTTCAGCAAAGAAACGAAACGAGGAAAGCCAACATGACTTTGCGAAATCAAACACCCCATAACACGACAAAACAGACAATCAAACACCCCATGTCCTAGCAACACAGACGAGTGCAAAGAGTATCTCATTTGTGACAATAATTGTCATCCTGCATATCTCAGCAAAGCTGCCAGCTTTGTTCGCTGCGTGCGTGCAAGTGCGCCTGCCTTCTTTGATCAGCATGCAATGCATGCCCAGAAGCATCTTGAAGTGATGGACGGTATCATTCCGCCAACAAAGTAGAGGGTGATAAAAAAGGTAACTGAAATATAATTTGTGGCTTTTTTGGATCTGTGACCCAACAGGGTCCTCAATGTTTTCTTTCGTCACAGCGTGTGCATGCTGTATCTGAGAGGCCCCAGAAACCATGACAATGAGCACCAAATGAGTTTACATGGTCCAAAGAAAGAGATAAATGAAATGTGTTTCTTGGTAAAAATAAAATGTGTTTCTTGGTTTATAATTTGATTTTGCAAGGCATTTTGGGCATAAAATGAAACAACATGGTGTGACCCTGTTGCTTTTTCCCAAAATGGACTGGATTCTCCTAGCCAAACAGCCGAACTGAACATCCAAGGAAAAGATGAACAAAATGCTTTTCGGAGTTGTTTTTCGGGCTGTTTTGGTATTGGGGACCATTTTGTGGTTTCTTTCGCTTTACGTCATGCTGTTGACGCATCAGAACTCATTCATCAAATCGGCAGAAGTGTGGCAATTTTAAAATGTCCACCAAAACCAAAACGGCACCAAAAACCTTTGCGTTTCTCTTCTCTTTGGAGGTCAGTCTCAGTTCGACTGTTTGGCTTGGAGTATCCATTCCATTTTGGGAAAAGCATCATGCGCCACAACTCAACAGGATGAAGACGATGATACTCAACATGTCGGGGACATTCATGCATAAAACACCTTGCCGAATCAAATTTGTCACCAATAAACACAATTCATTTGCCTTTTTCTCTGAACCATGTGAGCTCAGATGATGCTCCATTGTCTTGGTTTCTCGGCCTCTTTCAGAAACAGCATGCACAAGCTGTGACCTGAGAGGATGCAGAGGGCGCCGTTCGACGACCAGACTTCTGGGAACCCCAAAATGCTTTTAAAAGCCACGAAAAATATTTCTGTTGCCCTTTTTTTGGATCACGCTGTTGTTTATCGCAGTCATTGGCAGAGCAGAATTGGTTTTTGGAATTTTGAAAATCGCCATTTCAATGCACATGTTACCAACCACCAGATAACGAGTCTGACACTTTTACGAACAGACTTGGCTCTTGTCATTTTATGTGGACTTTTATAAATTCAATTCATTGGTATGGTGACTGTGCAGTCCCTTTTTTGGCTTTGGTCACGGAGTGTTTCAGTCAGTGCCCGATTTGTTGAAAGATAACTGGGGGGGATAAAACTCAATTTTAAGGCAAAATACCCGTATTTATGCATAAAATACCTCAATTTTGGGTGAATGGGGAGGTAATCCCCCCGTACAAATCGTGCCCTGGTTTCAGTCCAGGTCATGGAAAACCAACCACAAGTGCTTAGAAGTAAGTATTTAACAGATCCTCTAGTTTCCTCATGAACTACTCATTTTTTGTTATTTATGACAGAACATGATAAACGTCACAAAGTAAGAAGTAGGATGTTTATTAATTTATAACAGCTGTTGATGGATGGTTCACGGGAAGTTTACTCTGTCAGTCATGGAGATGATCTTCCACCTTTCTGGACCAGACGCTTTTCAACGACTTACAAAGACTACTATTATGTCAATACTCGCACAAGACATAAACAATGGGAACGACCAGCATCGGTATCAGACAAGGTCAGTGATACAATGATAACATTTTGTTTGGCACAAGAAGTAGGACAAATGCAAGACATAAAGTGAGTGACACGTCTAGTCAGAGTTCTTGGGTTGATTGGGAATACATCCCTGTTGTTTTTCTTTTGCATAGTGTGAATTTATCCTTTCACTTCTGTCACTGCTGTGCGTTGTTCCATGTGATTATCACAGTTGGGTCAGCCCACGCCTCTGATCTTAAACAGATGATATCCTCACGTTTGTTGCATTTTGACTAGTGGCTGCACCACTGTCGACCACAAACAGTTACGTGTTAGTCCCTGACCCTAAACTTGAACATTCATCGTTGTGCACCGCATCACTTTTATTGAAAGTGAATGGCGCATTGGCAGCAGCCAGCAGAACGTTTTCAAAGTGGCAAAAAGTTTGATAACGCTCAAAATCACCCCTTTGACGTGCAACAAAACAGCAGTTTTCAGATTTTTCCTGTTAACAGCTATGAAAAACGGTCCTATATAAACGGCGATAGTAAATTTTTAAGGCTGCAAGAGATTTGGAAGTGCCCGATAATTTATGTCGAATCAGTCAGTCAGTCAGGTAAGTTAATTTAATTACGAAACACTGCGAGGTGATTTCCAGTTGAACTTTTGGTTGACACTACAGGTTTATATGTGTTATAGGGAGTGCTGTGCGTAACTTCCGCCACATTTGTGGTTGTAGTAAAGTGCAGCAGTTCTTCTATTTATATGCCCAGTGGTGTAATGGAGGCCATACGACCACATATTTTGTGTGGTCTACGGAATACATCAGCTGACACAGTACCCATGGCCTGAATAGAAAATTGCGCAATGTATTTGCATTGGGCATATGGGATGGCCAATTTTAAACTCATTGGACATATGGCCAGAGTTTGATCTGGACAAATTTTACCATTACACTACTGAATATGCCTTCTACGAGCCTCGAAATAGATTCATTTGGAGTTTTTGTGGCGCCAGTGATAGCATTCACCTTGCTCAAGTATTGCAGTTCCATCATTGATGTCTCTTTCCCGGTCGTAGAGGAGAAGCAGGCATATTCGGATCCTTATTTTTTAAAGTGCGTTGAGCAAAAGTTGGTTGAAATATTCGCACTCATAAAGATTTTCCGTAAGAAATTTTAATGTTATCAAAATTGCCCAGATTGATTCTGGATTTTGAAAAAATGGGGCCATTTTTCGGATTTATCCCGGCCTTCCTTTGAAATTCTTTCTTGTTTGTGTGTACGGATATTATTGAAGTAAAGAACATGACTTACTAAGGCTGTTATCCAAAAGTAACTTCGTTTCTGCATATTAGAGCAAGCTGTTTTTGCAAGAAAATCATCTCGGTGGCCAAAAAATTTGGTTCATATTTGTGTTGTTACAGAAGGCTTTTTATTTGTTGCTTGTTGATTTAACTTCAGCAACCACTTCCTGTGAGACAATTCTGATTTTGTCTCACAAAAATGTACAATTGTAAAAACACTTTGGCTGTCTCAAGGACCAGAATTTAAATGTGTGAAAGTTGCTCACAGAAAGAGAAAACGTTTTGTCACTTTGACACTTCACTTACCCATCAGTGTCACGGATCTTGCACCCAGATGTGGTAGAAGTCCCACCCACAGGAGTTCAGAAGGATAAGGTTGAACAAAACATTTAAATTAGACTTTGATCCCATTTGATTATATTTTTTGCATTTCAGAAAATATTGCGATGTCGATCTCCTCTCGCGGCAAATGATCACAATCGGCAAAGCTGTTCTTACCGAGGTAACAGTTCCTTTTCCTCTCGTGAAATTCGTGATGAATTGCATTCTGAATCGTCTTCCAAACCTCATCGAAGGAAACCCTATGATATTCTTCAGCCTGAAAAGCGAGTTTCATGGGAGGTGTGCCCATCAGATTCTTCACGGAAAGCCCATAGATGTCGCAAGATATCACAGTCTAGACAAGATGAAATGCTAATTTCTACAGCGACCATGAGTAGTGCACCCGAGCCGGGTTATCACTCCAATCGCCGTGGAGAAAACACTTCAAGATTATCGTCAAACAATAGTACCTTATCAGCCAGGGAAGACAATTCTGCCTGTATCCAAGCTCTTCGTAAAATTAGTAACAATCCACCACAAGATAGTTTATCAATTGTGCCTCCAGAAATCTCAAAAACGTCCCGTCGTGCACGTAAGAGATGTGCAAAGCGATCTTTTGATGATCGTTTTCACGACAGTTGGCCCAGAGCTGCCAAAATCAGCAAATCCAGAAAGAGGGCTCTGCAGAAAAAGAGGAGTAAGGCTCGGAAAATGCTGCCATTGTGGAAGATCAACTGCGGCATTCAGTACGCCATTGATGCCTCAACCGTTTCTGCATATCTTGGTTCAGCGTCAACACAAGAACACAGTGTACCCGTATCTGCTCAGGACCATCAACCATCGTTTTCAACTGCATCTGCATCTGGTTTACTTCCGATGTGCTCATCAGGCCAGGCGCAGATCATTTCCCTGGAGCAGCTGCAGCGTTCTGGTAATGTTGTAATCCTCGCATTGCCTCCAAATCGTGGTCCAAACTCGATCGCCCAGCATTCAATAATCTTCATCAATTTCAGAATCTCTTCCACCTGATCATGTGACTGTTTTTCCTGACCTGGTTCGGCTCTTGCCGTTAAGCCAGGCGTCATTTGTTCCTGCGGTGATCTCTGACGCATCACGAGTTGAAAAGGGAACACAGACTCTTTGCGACTTTACTTCTGACGTACCTGAAGAGAGTTTATCTTGCATCGGGCAAGAATCATTCAATTTCGGAAATGGTGATGGGGAATGTGAGCCCATGGATTGGGAGGACTTCGATGAAGTTGATTTGGTGAATAACGTAAGTTAAGAATGCTTTTTGTTATACTAAGAATGCTTTTTATGATATCTTCATTGCTTTCTTGCCACCCCTGGGCAAAAATGCAACTAACCATCACATCTTTTAGCAACTGAGATGATTTCTTCAAAGTTCTTCGGCTGTATGCACCAAAGCCACTTACCCTGACCCTAAGCTTGAAAAAAATCAATTCCACATTCAGATGCACATTTCGCAACGAATGAAAAGGAATAAGGTTGTGCATAGAAATCAAAATTTCCAGCAGATTTCTATACATAAAATGTTATGTCTCGAATTCTGTTAGAAAATTTGATTTCTATGCACAACAGTATTCCTTTTCCATCGTTGAGAAAGGTGCATCTGAACATGAAATTGGCTTTTTTCAAGCTTAGGGTTAGGGTTAGTGGCTTTGGTGCATACGGCCGCTCATGTTGCATTCAGGTGCATGTAATTTTGTTTTTACGATCTACAAACTTTTTATGTCCACAAACACAAACCACAAATGATGCAGATGAAGTGATGATGCCAGCCACCTTGTTCCATCATTAGGTACTTTGTCACGATGCCAAAAAATGACGTTGGCATCTCATGTCATCAACCATGGACACTGGACAAACACACACAACTCAGCATTTGGAACTATGTGCAGCTGACCTGAACTTGAGCATTTTACTGGACTATTGGATTGGTCAAAAACAGGACATTTCTATTGTCATCCAGTCTTACAGAGCTAGAACAAGTTGCTTCACAATTGGCCTGCCCTTGTGGTCGTGTTTGGTTGGTCCTGTGTCCTCATTGTGCCCAGTTTTTATGAGAATCAGGATTCGGTGCAATCATAAAATAACTTACCTGGCCGACTATTTGCTTGACAGAAATTATTGGTACTAGCAGGCCGGGGCTTTTAAAAGATGGCACCAGGTCCTGTTCGCAAGGCTTAATGCAGAAATAAACAGAAGCTATCGTTTAGTTTGTGATCTCGTGGCTAATGATTAAGCCAGCCGCACACATGGCATTTGTACTTTTACTCCTCAAATTTTCCAGAAATCCCCTCCCACCGGAGTCCTACCCACTGTTTATGCACTTGGGAGCTCATTTGTATTTCCTTTCTCCTCGAGAAAGTGATTCATCTGTTTGCACAATTTCTCCGGATCCTCCAATAGGCTTCCATTTTTGAAAATTTTGGAGCAGACTTCCTGAATGAGGTTGCACCAATTGAAAATTGTCCCATATTCGGTGATAAAATTGAGGGGTTACGTAGTGGTGTCGAGTGCCACTACCTACTTCTTTTTTTTTTGGGGCGAATCTACCACCTGAAAAGCACCAATTGCACAGGGCCTGTCAAGGGCGCAGATCTGGCCCGAATATTGGGGGACCATGTGGGAATATTTTTGGGGGGTTTGGCGGCGAAGCCCCCAGCAGCATACGGGGTCTGGGGCAGCGCCCCAGCGGGGTTCCAAGGGGCAGAGCCCCTGGCAGGGGGCCTGGGGGACAGAGTCCCCCAGAAGTTGGGGAAATTTTGAAATTTGAGATCCATTTCTGGTGAAAAATTGTGGATTTTCTGCTAAAATCTTGTCAAAAAAGACACTTTTCTGCTCTCATCCCAAGCTCCTGTTCTTGGCGAAAGCAAAACATCTTTCTTGTTCATGCATGATAGGTGTTTCACACCGCGTGAATTCGTGTGACTTTCAATTCACAAATTATTGTGTACGTTTCCGCACGATTCGGCGATGGCGATTGCAGTCCACAAACAAAAAATCCAGCAAAAATGCGGAAACTGCGTCCAGCCGATGGAATAAAAAAATAAATGCACAATCTGTTGGCTGTGAAAGATTCATGTCCCATTACGCACTTCCCTCTTGCAGGGTAAAGGGAGGAAATAAAAAAAAAAAATAAAAGGCCTTGTTTTTTGGTTTTAGGCGCACCCAAACTTCGAGAAATTCGACTGGCACAAAAAGCATATCATCCTGAAGAGGTCGAAATGGGCAAAGCATTGTGTAGAATTCAGGATGTGATTTTCCATAGAGAAGAAGCAAAGCATTGACGGCGGTTTCAACGTGTCAGGCTGCTGCAGTATGGGCAGGCGGCAGGCCAGTTGTTGACATGTACCAAATATGAAAAGTTCCGTTCTCGGACGTACACATCAACACCAGGCTTGCTGAGCGGAAAAATGAAGGGGAGATCGACGCCATCATGAACACAAACTTGAATTGCCTCGGTCTTCTCCATGAACAAATCCTGCCTTCACCAACAAAAACCAACTACTGCCACAACTCGGCTCCTTCGAAGTACCTCGGCTGACCACAAGCAAAATGTAATTGAGGCAGTCGAGCATTGGCCTGACAGTAATTACACAGAAACTTCATGGACCTTTTCCAAAAACTTCAGTGAATCAGGAAACTGATTTTTGAAACATTTCTGGACATCAACCGATTCCACTTTCCCTCTCTGGCCAGGGGCGCAAATCCCTCTTGAGATCTGAGGGGGGGTTAGTTGCCTCAGGGGCCCTTTTTCACGGAAGTGGGGGCCCATTTGATGAAGCCCGCCGCAGGCGCATCGGGGTCTGGGGCAGAGCCCCTGGCAGGGGGTCTGGGGGACGGAGTCCCCAGAAGCTGAAGAAATTTTGAAATTCGAGTGTTCATTTGGGGTCCAAAATTGATGTTTCTTTCAAATTTGAAAGCTGAAGAAATTTTGAAATTCGAGTGTTCATTTGGGGTCCAAAATTGATGTTTCTTTCAAATTTGAAAGCTGAAGAAATTTTGAAATTCGAGTGTTCATTTGGGGTCCAAAATTGATGTTTCTTTCAAATTTGAAAGCTGAAGAAATTTTGAAATTCGAGTGTTCATTTGGGGTCCAAAATTGATGTTTCTTTCAAATTTTTGGGACCCAAATGAGCCTTGAAATGATGGGTGCACTTTTATGGTTTTGCAAATTTGAGGCTCATTCGCAACAGGCCTGCACGAAAGCCTGAATTTCCAAATATGTGTGTGCAAGAGACGTTTTCTGAAATCCACGAAAGCAGATGCAAAAACAAAAGCGACAGGTATGTCTCCAACAAAAGAAGGTCAAGAGGAGCAGTTAAATTGTAAAACTAAATTGTGAAACAAAGTCGGGGGCACGCGGGGGCGGAGTTCATGGCTCAAGTGGGATGCCAAGGGAGAGTCTTGCAGTGTTGCAGAGCCTAGCAGGGTGTCTGGGAGTACCACAGAGGTGTGTTTACTTTCTGGAATTTCAACATATGCATTTTGGGCCGATTTTGGCTATTTTGGGCACCATAATGGCCAGGGCTGGGTGGTCAGGTTCATACATACGGTATCATAAAAATTTGTACAAATAATGCTGCTTCTATTCTCCCATATCTGTGTGTGGATTCAGGCTGCTGCCATTGCAGGTGCTTTAATTGGCGTTCATTTTTTTTCCACTGGACAGACTTGTTTTTTTGGAAATGAGGTTTTTTCAGAGTGGCTGAAGGCCATGATCTGGATTGATTCCCTTGCTTTTTCGGGGCACAAGAGCGGTTTTTTTCGGGTCGGCGGCAGGGGCGCTCTGTGGTGTTGGCAAGAGGGCCCGCCGGCCCGACCTCCCATAATTTCACCAATTCAAATTGTTCGTTACGATATCATTAAAATGCGGTCAAATGATGACTTTACTTTTCACATTTTAGGAATGAGGCCAGTAGGTTGTAGGCATTTATTTTTCTTTTCCATTATCATCTGCTGTGTATTTTTTTTTTTTTTGTTTTTTTTTTGAAATTAAGTTTTCTGAAAGCTGGAGCTGGATTGATTCCCTTGCGGTCTCGGGGCCCCAGAGGGGATTAATTTGTGCTCGACGCATGGGCCCTTTCTGGGGATGGCAAGAGGGCCCAAATCTACCAGAATTCCATCAATAAAGGTTTATCTATCGCTATCAAAGCATTACCTCAGCGCAACCATCACAGGTGGTTGGCACTCTCTTTTACTCTCCTTTTCTTGTCTATTGTTGTGTTTTTTGTCGTTTTTTTTTTTTGGATATGAGATTTTTGTATTGGAAGCTGGAGCTGGATTGATTCCCTGGCGTTCTAAGGGCCCCAGAGGGGTTAATTAAGGGCTAAGGCAAGGGCCCTCTGTGGGGTTGGCAGAGGGCCCAAATCCACCAGAATTCCACCAATAAAGTTTTATCTATCGCTATCAAAGCATTACCTCAGCGCAACCATCACAGGTGGTTGGGGGTTGGCACTCCCTTTTACTCTCCTTTTCTTGTCTTGTTGTGTTTTTTGTCGTTTTTTTTTTTGATATGAGATTTTTTGTATTGGAAGCTGGAGCTGGATTGATTCCCTGGCGTTCTAAGGGCCCCAGAGGGGTTAATTAAGGGCAAAGGCAAGGGCCCTCTGTGGGGTTGGCAGAGGGCCCAAATCCGCCAGAATTCCACCAATAAAGTTTTATCTATCGCTATCAAAGCATTACCTCAGCGCAACCATCACAGGTGGTTGGCACTCCCTTTTACTCTCCTTTTCTTGTCTTGTTGTATTTTTTGTCGTTTTTTTTTTTTGGATATGAGATTTTTTGTATTGGAAGCTGGAGCTGGATTGATTCCCTGGCGTTCTAAGGGCCCCAGAGGGGTTAATTAAGGGCTAAGGCAAGGGCCCTCTGTGGGGTTGGCAGAGGACCCAAATCCACTGAATTCCATTCATAAAATTTTTTCGCTATCATAGCATCCATAGCAGGTGGTTGGCACTCACAACTTTCCTTTTTTAGTCTTGTTTTTTGTAGTTTTTTGGATATGAGGTTTTTGTGTTGAAAGCTGGAGCTGGATTGATTCCCTGGCGTTCGAAGGGCCCCACAGGGGGAAAATAAGGGCTGAGGCAGGGGCCCTCTGTGGGGTTGGCAAAAGGGCCCCACCCCCTCCAGAATTCCACTCACCGAATTCTGGGGGGGGGGTGCACCCCCCCAACCCCCCCGTGATTTGCGCCCATGTCTCTGGCGGAGGAAATTCATAGCTTACATTTTGGGGGGGACAATTCATGACTTTTGAAATATTGGGGGGACGTGTCCCGCCCGTCCCCCCAGGATCTGCGCCAATGGGGCCTGTAAGACAAGTGCACCGCCACTTTTTGTTTCACAATTTTATCACTGCGCACATTGCCGTGTCCCGTTTCTCCACCCACCGACAGTTTTTTGAGGGTTTTGCCCCATGAACTAGAGATAGACAATTTGCAGGATCTCACCGATTGACAAGCGACTGTTGGGTACTTCGTCTATGGCGATCAGTAAAGGTAAAAAAGGGGATTTTTCTTTCTAACACTGAAATGTCTGGCAGCCACTCCTTGTGCAATGTGAGGTATTGTACTCTTTCTGCTGTGCATTCACTGGTCTTTATCTCCACACATAATCTCTCAATGTAGCTTAACATCTTTCGCATGTTCCACCAACTGCGGCAGCAGACAATGCAGCATGCAGTCTTAGGAATTTAAGGTCATTGCAACCAGAAAAATGCACTTGAATTTTCTTCCGCTCAAAGTATTAGATCATGACTTATATTTTGTGTGAAATTTTCATTAGCAAAGCATGTTATTTTTAAAAAGCATGTTATTTATCATTGCATGTTATTTATCATTGTGTTATTCATGAAATTGTTTTGGAGCAGTTGAGGCAAAATAGTCTTGGAGAGAAGGCGACTAAACTCTTTCAAATTACCTCGCAGATCGCCTTCAAATGGTTTAACACATGAAACATCCAACTTTGCATGTGTGACAAAAGGCATTCCACAGGGAAGCTAGCGGATTGTCTTGTCTATTCTAAACATCAAGTCTACGGAGATGACATTCAATTGTTTTTGTACTGCGACATCTGCTGAAATCGTTGATTTTGTTGACAATATGAATGCTGATTTGCATAATGTCAGTGCTCATTCGGAAAGCATAGGTTTAAAATTGAATGCAGATAAATGTAAAGCGATCCTCTTTGGCTCTCCATCAGCACTTGTCAAAATTTAACATTTGTACTTTAACTCCACTCGATAGATGGAACTGAACTTCATTTTGAAACACCAGTTTAAAGTTTGGGCCTCCACCTTGATCAGCATTTGCACTGGGACATGCACGTTGCACATGTATGTAAAACAGTGTGTCTAAAATTGAGATCATTCAAGTGTTTTAGGCTAAGTCTTCCAACAAAAATTAAATCTAAATTTGTGAAGTCAGTGATATTGTCACTTATAGATTACTGTGATAATGTCTGTGCAAATATAAGTGCATCACTGAGGAAGCGCTTAGACAGAGTGATGAACTCCTGTGAGATTTATTTTCAACATACGGAAGTTTGATCATATCAGTGCTAAAAAAATGGAAGAAAATGTGAAGATTTCAGGCCAAGCATGTGTAGCGAGATTTGGCTCTGTGAGATTTGTGACTGTGTTTGCACAAAAGAAATGAACACTGAATGCTTTGAGCTGAAATTTACGGCCTGAGATCAACGGTTCATTGCGAGACATCCAAAGGAGCACAGCTCCTCATGGCATCAGCATAGAAGTGCCAATGCTCTCTTAGTGAATTTGTAATTCTCTTCATGTTTCTATTGTCCATATTGCAGACGAATGATTTTTGGAAGGATTGTTGGCACATACGAGTACTTATAAAAATATTTTAATCAAAAATCATAAATAATTTTAATTTTTTATGAGACATGAAAAAGATTTTATCAGATATTAAGATATAAATATGTTCGTTATTTGAATTTATTTGTCTCATTTCTGCAATCTATAATTCACCCTTGCCTCTTACATTCCTATCAAAAATTCACCCTTGCCTCAAAAATTCATTATCTAAAATTCACCCTTGCGAGTTGCTACAGAATTCCGAAGTCCACCCTTACCTCAAAATTTTCTTTTTTTCCAGCTAAATGATTTCAGGAATACAGTTCATGTTGGCGAGTTGGGTTTTCAGCCAGAACTTTCAGCATCTTGTGACATGCCAGTGAACAATGAAACCGGTGATGCTTCAAATTTTTCTGCAGCAACGTTGAACATGTCGACTTCTACAGTGACCCCGACTGATGGCGGTCCTTCAAATTCAAATGCTTTCAAAATTGTCCTTGACACGAACATTTTCTTGAAGCATCTTAATTTAATTGAAGAATTGGTGCAGACTAGTCATAAAGGTAAGATTGTGGTATCCCCCAGCGTTCCGACATGATGCATATGGATTTCTTTCAAAATTTTAATCAACTTGCGCTCAGGGCTTGCAGTAGCTTAGACAGCTTACGTCATATACACGTGGATATCTGACATGTGTGTGAATAGAATCCGATGTTGGGAATGACATTAATGTAAGCATGTTGAGAGTTAATGGTATTGACTTGTTAGGTATGTCATTGACACAAATTTGCTGAACAGGCATGTTATATCCTGCATTTTTTCTGAAAAGACAATCATGTTCATCTTCATGAAAGAATTTATTTACATCCAGTTATGATGATGCGTTTTTGGATGCGTGTTTTTAGCTCTCCCTAAGCATACAAAAATCCAACTTTCTTGTGTTTCATTCCCGGCAATTGAGCTACACACAAGTTGTCCCAGTTCGTGTTTGTGGCATTCCTTTGATTGAGGCTGAGACTGTCAAATACCTGGGTTTGCTATTTGACAGGCATCTTAGCTGGAAGCCCCACGTTCAAAAAGTACTCTCTTCTGTGTACAAGTGGATGGGAATTTTTACAAAACTCAGACACCTGTTCTCGCAGCAAACTATGAGGTCGTTATACTTTTCTATGATTTACCCCCATTACCTATACGGCATTGAAGTGTAGGTATGGCTCGGCAAAACCAACCCATTTAAACAAACTTCTGGTGTCACAAAAGAAAATTTTGAGAATTATTACCTTTTCTGATTTTTATGCCCATAGTGCTCCTTTATTTCATAGACTTGGAATCATGAATGTATACCAGACCCACAGGTACATGTGCGGGGTATTAATGCATGGCATCCTGAATGGCAGGTGCATCAATTTTACCTGCCGTATGAATTTCAAACCCATCGCACATGGGCATGCAACAAGACAGAAAGTTCAGGAATTGCTCTACATTGATACGGCACGCATTGACCTGGGGTGCCAGGCATTCAGTTACAAAGGACCTTTTATTTGGAATGCGATACCTGCTGAGATCCGTAATGCAGCTAATATCTGCATTTTCAAAAGAAAGTTGAGGAACTGGATCTTTTCTGTGTGAGACCCTATGCTCATTCTGTGATATGAATGTGATTATGAAACTGAGAGCTCCCTATATGCAGTGATGCACTTGTATTCGATTCATCATGTCTTTGGCTCCATGCATGCACTCTGATGACCTTGAGCAATGATCAAATTCCTCTTTTGAGGATGACATTACCTATTCCTTTTGCAAATGGGCACATGGACATGTGGTAGCTGGATGTGCGGAGCCAGGCATGAGTTTGGAATGCATAATGTCTCCAGCTGCTAAGATGCAAATTTCACCCCTGTTCCTTTGAAAGAAAGAAGCTGATGTAAATGGGATGGGAATTCCTCTTTTGGGAAATTTCCGCTCACTTTTCCCTGCGCGCTTGGAGTGAATCAATTTGATCCAAACAACCAGTCATTTTTTGAAAAACCCAACACCCTTCCAGCCCTGCTGTTCTGGGTTTTTCGCAAACTCATTCTCACTGCAACAAAACCCACTATCAGTATCCATCCTAATGTCCATTTTCCCATGTTTGATGATATTTTATTGCAGTCGTTTATTGTTTTTTATGTTTTGCTCTTTCATTTGTCAACTGTTTCTGTATTGCAGTGATAGCTTTGACATTTTTGTACGCTCCTGTTTTTACTTGAAACAAATCATTCATTCATGAGGGTGTTTCATATTATGTTTGGTCCTTTATTCTGTATTCTGTCACCAATATACCTACAATCGAACAGAAAAAAATCAAATCCCAACCGACCGTTGCATTGACAAAACTCACAAAGTCTGTTTTTGGGAGTGACGAGCTGTTTTTGTCTATTAGACATCTTTGTGGTGTTGATATTTTTGCATAACCTTGTACCTACCAGTGATGAACCGAAATTGTTGTGTTTGGTTTGGTTCATCTGTTTATTGTTAACTTCTGTCATCAGTTGCTCCAGCGCATACAGCCTGCAGTGGATTCCAGCTCTTTATTCTGTCAGATGTCAAAAAATCCTAAAAGCAAGAAAAGTGAAAAAATCCATTTTCTGTCTCGAAAGTACTGAATACAGGTTTGTTGGCTTTTACGAATAGTACCCTTATTTTCTCCGTGTATTTATAGGTGGAATGAGTGTGATTGTATTTCTACCGTGGGCAGTTATTTTGGAACTTGATGCTCTCAAGGACTATCACTCACGAAACGTGACCGCTACGTCTTTGCCGCTCCTTCCAAAAATTAGGCAATCCATCAACTTCATCCAGATGCTGCTCCGGAATGGAAATCCTAGGTTTAAATGTTAGTTATTTTTCTCTCTTAAATAATCTTTCATACGTTTCAAACATTTCACTTAATCCAAGAAAGCATGTCTGGCTTCAGGTGCAAGCGGGTTTAAAGTCGAAGTTTTCTCCAAGTTCACCATTGCCATAAAATTGCGTCGCTTTCGACTATTTGTGACTCATGGTCATGCATGATGATTCGTAGTATTGTTTTTGTTATGCCTGACAGCAGTTGTGCATTTTGCACTGTTTCACGGATTGCTTATGGATTTGCTATCCATCGTTTGTGGCCCCAGTTTTGAGCCTTGTTTTTTGTCTGTGACCAAGTCACAGTGCTCAACAATTACAGCCAAAACCATCCATCCCACTTGGCCTCTCCATCAGCCAAGTAGACTGGCTGGTTTTTGCAGAGTTGATGGCATGCGCTATGCTCATGAGAGTGAGAAGTGATGGATTGATAATACTCGTAAACTGACGACAGAAAAAGTTGTCAGAAGATGAAATGAAAGGGTTTTGCGAATGAACGGAATTCAAAATTCTGTAATCCGGACATGAGATACTTCAACTTCTGAAAACTAGTAAATGGAAAGGCAAATAAAGATTGGTCGGATAAGCGGAAAACTGATTGGTTGAAATGTCTTAATTCGGTTAAATTAGCAGGTAGACTCTCTGTTGCCCTAAAGATAAAAATATCAATCTTTGGGACACACCAAGGGAGGAAATTTCATTTTGCTTGGGCTTGTCAATGCTTTATTTTCTTTGGCTGCATCAGGCATTGGTAATTGTTTCTCTTCTTTGGCATTGTCAGGCTTGGGTTTTGGCATAGTCAGGTTTGGGTTGCCATGTGTTGACCACTTTACTTTGCTGAAGTAGCCACATAGCCTAATAATTGCATAAATTTCCATCATTCGTTCATGCTCATTTCATTACAGGTCAGACTGCAGAAGCAGCTCAGAAAGCCAAGGGTCTTTTCGAAAGTCGTGGGGGTGATGATTGCATTCTACAATGCTGCATGCAACTGCTTGCTGCCGGGAATAGGATTGTTAGTGCTAGTTCATCATTGTGTTTGTGCACTGCTGGCCATAACTGTTTTGTTCATTATTCTGTGGTGCAGTTTCAATTTCAGTTTCATATTTTTGCTCAAAATCATTCAATGTTTGTGACATTGCTCGTAGTCTCTGGCGAGCAACGATTTGTTTTGCTTGTTTGTTATTTCTGGCACTATAAACGTTTGTGCTCAACTTCATATTAAATTCGCGCTTTTTATTGGCCATTGGGCTGGCATGTCAGTTGCTTTGACTGATTTGAAACCGACTTCTTTTTCAGCTAATCTGGCATTCATGCACTGTCGATGACAATTTTGAGACACAATTTTTGGAAAACACTTTTGCTTCCAATTGATACCACATTCACTTGCAGAAGCACCTTTTCCTGTTTTGTTATGAAGTCTGTTCAAGTTGGATTGTGTCTGTCGTTGATTTTTGCAAGCAATTGTTTGTCAATGCAAGTGGCAAAAATCATGTCAGCACAAAACTCTAGCCACTTGTCATTTCCTTTACTTTTTCTTTGCTGATCGCGTTGACCATTGATGGCAAATGGAAAACAGTTTCAATTTAATGGACTTTAAACCTTTATTTCTCTCTGTGGAATATGAGAGAGATGGCCAAAAATGGCCTTCTCTGCTGTGATTGTCAGGACTTTTGAGCGCAATGCAGAAATAACTGAGCCTCCCAGGCTTTAGCAACTCACCTCCATTTGTGAGCGATGTGTGCCATAACAAAATTTTCCTGTTTCAAGCCCTTTAGCTCAGATTCTCATGCCTCTCCT
>JASGXE010012426.1:0-38573 GCA_030068105.1 Sinentomon sp. SZTP_YWyxl
GGTTTTGGGACAGTGCATTTCATGTGCCACAGTTACAAAGTTGATAAAAAGATTTCCAACTGATTGCGATCCCCATCCCGGTCGCCATTTTGAAGTCACCAACGAGCAAATGGTGGATACTGTGTTGGCAAAAACGCGAGAACCACGGTGAAATGCTCGAAACGTAACTTGGAATGTCGAACACCAGAATGTAAACGATACTCCATGAACGACTCAGGACGATATGCGCGAGATGGATCCCTGACAAACTGAGAAGAGCAAAAAGCTCATAGCGTGTTCAAGTCAGAAAAGAACTATGCTCAAAATGTTTTACCATAATGGCATAAAACGGTCGACAGACATAGTTACTGGTGATGAAACATGAATATTCTTTAATGGGATACCTAAAAGCCAGTTACAGTCTCCATGTGGTCCGTGACTCTTTCTCTTGTGCAATATATGAGCTTGCTTGAACGCCATTCTCAGGCAGGAGTGCAAGACTTGGCAAAAGAGGTAGATTCAGTGTTGAGGAGAAGACCAGCTTCAGAATGTCGTGGCGGACTCTAGGATTGGATTAAACGATTGCAAATTTGCATACACGTAGGAGGAGGCTATAGTTCGAAGGAATGTTAAGGAAAAAAAACTTTTGTGTCGAGTGGTTTAGAAGATACAGGGTGATGCTTATTTATTAAACACTGACCAACGTATTCGAAGGACAAGGACATGATCTAACTTTTTGCTACGCAGGCAGTCGAGAAAAAAAAACAAAGTTCACAGTTCATGATAGTCAACTGCTGAATCAAAGAACAAGTAACTCGAAACAAAGACGTTTTATCGCTCAAAATCATATCACGTGGAATACGAGGTCACGAGTTTGTGCACGCGAGCCGAACCCATGCTCCTTGGAGTTTATTTCTTTAGCGAATTTTCACAATTACCTGAACGACCGAACAGTTTCCAGCAGTGGAAACGAAAGTATACGAAATACTTCTTTTTTTTTTTTGAAAATCAAAACATGCATGTGCATGTGAAGTGCCAATCGCCTGTTGCATCAACAGGATCTTTACGTCACGGCTCCGAGTTTTGGCAGTGTCCGAAGATATGAGATGACCATTTACCCCGCTCAGTTTTCTCGTGTGAAGGGCAGTTATCGCACACACTCTTCATCTTTTTTTCTCGTCAGATTGGTGACTTCGAAATGCTGAAACCACTACAGGCCCCGTACGTGATAGCTGTCGAAGTTTCGGAAGACGGCAAGATCATCAAGAGTTTCCATTGCACCAATGAAGCGGTGTCGGGGATATGCGAAGTGGATCGAATGGGAGACAGTCTGTATCTCTTATCGCCATACAACAACTACCTTGGAAGAGTAAAGCTACCAGGTCAACTCCGGTGACTGATGGCTGAGGCTACTTACTGGACGGCAATTAAAAAAAGGAGCACATCTGACAGGAAAACCGTGACATTGAAAAAGCAGCAGCATTGATTTGTAAACGGAAGCATGGACAGGGTTCCCACAACTTTTTGAGTTGTCATTTCCCTGACTTTTGTCAATCCATTTCCCTGACTTTCCCTGACCTTTGCCGAGCCATTTCCTGACCAAACTGAAGGAACATGTAGGTACCTAGCTTCCAAAACACCAAAATTAAGTGTTGCTTCAAAGCCCACCGCAGGCGTTACGGTGTCTGAGGCAGGAAGAAATTTACAAATTTAAGTGTTCATTTTGGCCTTAAAATTTCATTTCTAGATCATTTTCAGGCTCACGGGATCCTGATTATCAAATGAACCTTTGCGATTTTCCCTGACTTTCCCTGACTTTTCGCATATTTTTGGGCATTTCCCTGACTTTCCCTGACCTTTGAAGTGATTCCCTGACTTTCCCTGACCTTCCCTGACTTTCCCTGCCTGTGGGAACCCTGCATGGAATTTCAGCAAATTATGAGGCGTCTTTTCACTTAAAGCTTCTCAACAACTATGCTTCCTTTTGGCCGTCCTGATGGTCAAATTGGCAGTCAGATTCACAGAACAGCGTTGTGTTGTCTGTGTGCGCATGTTGGACGGTGGAAAGCTGCACGTGCGGTACGCATTTTTGTTGGTTAAACCATGCGAAGTCTATCTAAACGGCGATATCATGAAATAGAAATGGACACAAACTGCAGTTCTAGCACGTGCAGTAATTCCACGACATGTACAGTAGTTTGGAGTGTGTCATAGAAACCAAATTTCTTTTTCCTTGCTATGCTTCTTTGTGTGGATTGCAACTGGACGGATCTCAGGTGATGGGAGTGTTTTGAGTGTGCGAGGATTTGCCTTTGCAATATCCGCTTGGACAAAGATAAGTCCAACAAATTTGACTCAAGGGAACAATTCAAATTATCAAATTGAGTCCCCTGATATCAGAAAATCCTTGGTCTCCAAATCTCCAATTCGGGGTCAATATGGGCCTGCAAAGAGGACGACAAGGCAGGTAGTTTATGGGACAGCGGGTGTTTTTCCAACAAACACCATGAAATATCCATGTCCAAAATTGTGCAACGCCTTGCGTTTCACAAAGTCTTTGCGTTGTTCGCCAAATGACAAAAAAAAGCTTTTTGCTCAAATTATCCAATTAGGACAGACACGATGGTTGCATGACTCGGCTATTTCCAATTGCAACATGCAATGCATTTGTCTTTTCATGACTGAACGAAACGAAGTCCGGATAGTTCTTCCCAATCTCATCTCATCGATAAATAAGCTTTGGTTGTGATTCGTTATTCGTTGGTGTTGGTAAAAATGTTGCGAGTTGAAGCCAGTGCTAAAACTTTGCAAAAAAAAAGCTAAAAATTCCGAAAACGAGATCCCATCTTTTCAAGGTACTTTCTCAACAAGGTATACGTATATTCTGAATTGCGTTGAAGTGGTTCTTAAATTTTTTCCGTTTGGCGTTGCTGTATACGTTAAAACGGAACTCGAGAAAAACAAATTCCAGGGGTCCTGCTTGTCAATGGAACGCAGAGAAGCATTTGCACATCGATGCCCATCTTGAGCGTGGTCTGCTCGAATGTCGAAAGTGTTTTCACATTCTGTGCTGTCTATCGTGTCGTTTCGCCACATGTGAAAAACGAAACAGCTTCATTGAAGTGTTTGAAAAGTTCTCCGAGTTTTTTGACATTTTGCGAATCATAAAATTTATGCTTTTTTGTCTGGTCGCGAAGTTTTAAATTCAAATGAAATCGTGGTCATTGTTAGATTCGAAAATATTCGATTTTTCGCACGGTGGGTTCGTTTTTTCTTCGCTATGGTTTTGTCTCAATATTCCGCATTTTAACCAGAAATTATCATTGCAGAAAAAACGGACAGGCAAATGGATGGGGAGGGGTTTTGTCAGAGCCCCTGGGGAGCATGCATGTAAAAATTGCAACAGTTCAGATTTTGGCAAAAATTTTATGCTGCAGAAATTTAAGGTCCTCTTTTATAACCTAAGTATAATCTGACACTCTAGAACGCTCTGTTGAAATCTGGCGCTTTAATTTGCACAAGAATAAAAAGAAAGAAAAAAAGTTTCGGAGGCAACAGTTAAATGGAAAAAACGTGAGTACATTGATTCCGCCGCCACTATACACCCCCAGAAAGTTAACATAGCCCTAGATTTCGGCGCAAACCCCCTTGCGAAAATCTGGCAAAACGACTGAGCACAGGATCATAGAACAACACTCTGATATCTTCAGAATCCCTGAAAATTCAGGGAATTAAGTTTTTTTGTCTCAGTCTCAGAATACCGGAGAATGCAGGCAATTTTTCAATACAAAGTGAGTCATTGACCTTACTATAGACAAAAATATTGCATTATGAGAGTCACTCTTTTGTGCATGACAATATTCTGAAAGTGCATAGGCCTATGTACCCATTCGTTGGTGTCAGCATTACCCACAATAGACACGAAATGAGATGATAAAAGTCGCAGGTGCTGTGTTAAGGCCCATTTCCGTGAAAACGCATGCCTCTGCCACATCTGAACTTCAGTCCTGACGATGCATTCGATAGAGGAGGTCACCAGGAGTCAAATTCTTTTTTGTTTCATACAATGCATCAGAAAAAATACGTCGAATTTTTGCCGCAACTTTTGGGCGAAAAAAAATTAAATTTCTACGCCTGCGATTTTCCAATCCATTGTTGTTAATTTTCCATTTCTCTGTTTTCACTCAGTTCCCTTTTGTTTGTCCAAGGCGAAAGGTGTATTTGCACTGATTTTTAATCCGATGCAACTAAGAGAAACGAAGATGACAGAAATGAAACGATTTGTGAAAATGTTTGATTGGAATGGTTCCTGATTCGCATGGCAGGGGGTTTTCAGTCACCCAGTGGAGCCTGTCATAAAATTGAGTGTTTCGTTCGTTATGCTTGAATGCGTGCAATATTCGCAATTGTTCTGTTTCCATTTCATCCAATGCCATCATTCTGGAAAGGCAGAGAGACACACAAATGTGCCATCGCAGCAGGCGACCATGCAGACTTGTGCCAATTGCAAAAGGAATGAAATAATTTCGATGCAGATGCTTGAATACAGAGAACAAGGCATTTCGTCTAGTGGCCGGCCACACTGGATCACAAGTGTCTCCTCGTCATTGTGGCATTTCGCCAAGTTTTGCCTGCACTGCAATTTTGTTGGAAATGAAACAATGGCTAACTCTTCGGCGGTCTTCTGTGCTTGTTGAACAACCAATGCTTGAATGAAGGCATGCAGGTTTTGTAATTCTGGTTCCAAAGAAGTCATATTTTCGGATTCTTCTTCTGTTCTGCTTTGGGAACACGATTGATGTATCGTGCTTTTTCCACGCACAGTGTTGCCAGATCGCGGCTTTTCCCGCAAGACGCCGTCAGTTTTTGAGGTTACTCGCGGGATAATTTTGACTATCGCGGGTTGCGGGATTTTCGCCGTGCATTTCCGCCGTTCCGCGGTTTTTCCGCGAGTTTTGTGGCAGAAATTTTTTGACCACATTTTTCATCCCTTCAACTGTCGATTGGGCGAATTTCAGCTTTTTCGGTGTTCCAATTTGTTCTGGTTTTCTCCTTTTCTGATAGATTGAACTCTGGGTCCAAGAAAAGATGTTCACCTGGGTCCAAGAAAAGATGTTCACATGTTTTGTGCTTCACTTTCCGATCTGTCGCGAGAAAGAACTGCGGTTTTTCGGCGGTTTTTGGAAATTTTCCGCCGGTTTTCCGCCAGTTTTCAGAAGAAAATCGCGCGCGGTTTTTCCGCCAATTTTTGAACAAAATCGCGCGGGATTTGAAAAAAATGATCTGGCAACACTGTCCACGCAGTGAAGATGTTCTTGTGACATTCAGTTGCAACATATTTTGACAATTTGATTTTGTTGACAAAGTTTCAAAGGCCATTTCGAAGCAACTTTTTTCTGTGTCGTAACTCCTGGATTTTGACACTGGGTGGGTCTCGAGTTTTTGGAACAGAAGCCATGTGGAAATTCTGGGAAACTTGGAAAAGTCGCAGGATTTCGGTCAACCAAGGGAATTTCTGCAAAGTAGTGAGTCATCAACGAATTTTCAACAGAAGGAAAACAACAAACTGTAAACAGTGGGTTGGAAACTTGCAGGTGTGTCTGCAGTCTGACACAAAAATATCGCCCTTACCGGGAATTTCGACGATTTTATCTCCATGGTGGGAGTTGAGTCGACTCGACGTTCTGTCGAAACGTCAACTCAACTCCCACCATGGAGAGAAAAAATCGTCGAAATTCCCGGTAAGGGTGATATTTTAGAAGGAAAACATTTTGAATTTTGGAGAATTTTGCAAACCAATCTCAAATCCAATCAGATGATTTTTTGCTTTTAATTTCCAGAAGCTTCTGTAAGTTTCTCATCAAGATACCTTTTGAATAGTTTTCCAGTCTTTGAAAAAAACACCGAATTTTCAAGAAGCGTATAAGGAACCCTGTGGAGGAACGATGCCCACTGCCGGCATCTGAATTTCCAAACGCAGCTTGTGGAATTCATAAAAAACATCGTTATTCACAGTCAGGCAGTGCAACTCGCACAAGTCCAAGCCAAAACGGCCGAAATCGTGATTGGATGATGGCTACATATCAGAGAATTCAGAAACAAGAAGTGCCAAAAGAAAAGGTCCAGAAATTGTTTTTGACATGTTAAACTTTGTGCTAAAAGTTAGCCGGCAATGACACATTGGAGCCGGTTTTGGTCACGCAGCTGCTTTTGTCATGTAGACAGTAGAGGTGCAGGTGGTGAGGTCAAGTTCGATGGAGTGCGAGATAAGGAAAATATTTCTATCATCACTTTCCAATTTTTTCCCAAAATGCAATTGTTTTGTTTGGAATGCATCGCAGGCCCGCAAAGGAAAACAGTCATTCGTGGTCCTCAGTTTTCAACCTCATTGAAATATCTTGTCAAAATAAAAAATGCCAACTTTAGATTTCTTGCAGGGGTTTTCCCCCCATAGCGACGGTGCTGCAGAGATGCTGTGCATCTTACGTTCCCAATTTTTTTCTAAAAATGACCAAATTACCCGGAACCTTCCCCTTAATGTGCATACCATTTCTGGACGCTGAACCAACCGCCACAATTGGCCACATTGGTATGGGAAATGTGGGTGCTAGTGAGTGAACCTGTTCCATAAAATGAAGAAATGTGGTGACGTGAACAGGTTGTGCGGATGATAACAGCATTTTCCGAGTGCCATTTACACAACAGCAGGATTCAGGAACGTTTTTCAGCAGGCACGTTGCTGCAGGAAACCATGCCAGAAAGCACAGCCTAATGCTTTTTGTTGGGGACCTAAGAATTTTTATTTGTCTGTTTTTGCCCTTTGATCATGAATATTTATAGATCCACATCTGGTTTCATCTCCATAGATATTGTGCGGGACACTTGTATGGGACATGGGTTTTGGATCACGTACTTACTTACAAGGAGAAATGGGAAATGGTCTATCGAACTCAAACCCAGGTTGGGGAGAACTCAAACTGACATTTCTCTCTGCAATTGGTTCCCACGTGTCTTGCAAGCTCAGGCCATACACTGTACAATGTTCCCTCTCGACTGTAAAATCATCCCAAAAATCACACTTGGAACGTTCAGCCCCAATTTTTTGCATTTTTTGACTTTTTCATTGAGGCCTTTTTAATGCAAATAAGAACCATCTTGCAATCTGCGTACTGAAATTTCAGGGGGCATGTTTGATTTGTCCATTTTGTTTCATCAACAGTCATGGCCATACAGGTGTTCAACAATACCACGTGTTACTTTATCAACACTCGCACTTCCAATTTAGGAGCCATTTAAAGTGTGGCTGATTCGTTTTGGTCAGCAAGTTGTCTTGACAATTTACTGACCAAAAGTGGAATCAACGACACTTGAAATGTCTCCAAAATGGAAAGTATGAGTATTGTTGAACACCTGGACATGATCACAGTTGAAACCCGATTTGGATTCCCAATGTGTGTGGATCAAAATTTGCTGAAATGTGACTGGAAAAACAGACAGAATCGACGAATGACAATGCTCAGTTTTTTAATGAAAATGGTGCAGACTTGTATGCAGAGTTTGGATTGGAGGCACAGACAAATCTCCAGGTGAAACTTTCACTTCCGAGGAATGTACACGTGCTGAATTGACAGGTGGTGGAGCCAAAACTCTTTTTTTAGGAACAATAGAAGCATACAATCAATCGCAAATGCAATGGCAATGCAAAAAGCTTGCTGATTCCCGATAAAGTGATCATGGAATACAGTTACACCTTGTCGAAAGGACTCAACCCGTCCTAGCGCCCCTTCCCAACTCTTGCTCAACTTTGCTAAGACCTTACTAAGATTTTTAAATTTATTGCATGTTGCTTTCTGATATTTCAAGATGAATAAATGATATAGGTTTGGTTCTTCCGAACTTCTGGTTCGTTTGTCTATGAATGTGTGTGTGTGTTGTTTCACTCTGCACAACAATTTGATCTAGTCTGCTGCCTGCTACCTGAGCGATCGGATCGGAGAAGACAAGATGGCCATCAAGAATCTTATCATTTTCGGTTTACTGGACGTGGCAGTCATTGTAACAATCATCCTGTTCCTGCCAGGACTTCCACCTTATGTCGAATTTGAAGAATACACGTATGTTGCAACACTCATTAGTACCATCTCAAATTTGTTGTCTTTGCATGCACCCCGAATTGTGGAAGAACCAAAATAGTGGGTTCTGTTTGCTCACGATTCACGAATCTATTCAACCTGTTCACATGCAACCCACTTGCCTTACTACCTAACGTCCAGTAGATAAGAGCTGCATGCATTAAAATCCTGCATGCTAGGATCTGGACAAGCTCTGCTGTATAATCTCGCAAAATGTCCTGTGAGGCGGACATAATTGATGCACAAAAGGTCATGTTTATTTCGTAAAATGCACTCTGAAGCCAGCCATTCAATTTAAAATTGTATTGTTGTTCAGACGAAGGTACTTTTGAATTGCCCTTTGAGTAAATTCAGATCACAATGGTCAGTTTGCTTAGGTCAGACTAGAAATTGATAGTTAGTTTTTGCATTCTTTTTTCTTTTGCACCTGAGGTTTAAAGAGCACCACATTTTCCCTTCCTCAAGCTTCAAGCTGCCATTGCATTTTGCTTCCAGCAAGGGCTGCCACAATTTTTGCTGTAATTAAAAAATAACATGAATAAAATAAAGCATTGGAACTGAAACTAGCAGTCTCTGTGCAAGGTCATGGCAGCCTGGTAACTGCAAGAAATCACGAGTAAAGAAGAAAAAAGAAATCCAATTCTGCAGCTGCACACTGATTCCACATTCCCTGAGAAAATGAGGCACGAAATGAAAATAAACGAGTTGCAAAATTGGCACAGCAGTGTGCCTGTGGGTGGTCGTGCATGAAGTGAGGCAGGAAAGTAAACTCTCTGAAATTTATTTATTCCACTTTTCAAGATATGTTGCAGAAATTAGTCCATTTCAAGTGCTAAGGTGACCCCCGAGTTCCACTACTGTTCACGTTGTCGAACCCAATGGAATAAAGTGCAAAGCTTGACGAACACGTTCAATCGGGTTTTCATGAAAATTCGAAAAGGGAATGCATAAATTTGAATGACTTCTACTATGAACAGTTGCTGTCATTGACAGCAAGCTGCTCATCCGAATAGTAGCCTCCAAGCTGCTCATCCGAATAGTAGCCTCAATAGCTCAACCACGGTGAACTTGTTAGTGGCAAATCGTCGTGAACTCCACAACCTCAATGAACCCAGCAAGGCGCATGGCTTGTTGTCACAAACCAAACGTCAACGTCTGAACCTTGGCACGCCCAGAGGTTGGTTCATGCACCGTTCTCACAAACCACTGAATCAATGCGAACCTACAGAAGGTTTGCGGTGCATTTTGCGCTCTACTGAGCCACAGTAAACGCACAGATTCGTGGCCACAAACCATCACAACATGGAACCCCCACAGGTTCGCGACCACAAACCACCATAGCGTGGAGACTACTGAACCCTGAAGAGTGCCATGAACTGTGCCAAACCCACAAATTCGCTCTTTGTTGTCACAAACAAGTGCATTGAATCCCAGGGTAAGGGTCTTGTAGTTCTCATCCCAAACTACTGATCTTACATCGAATCCACATGTTCATGGTTTGTTGCCACCACAATGTCAAATACACATAGATTTGCAGTTCGTTCATTCTAGCATGCACTCGAGACTCGAACCATGACAACCCCGTCAGTTTGTCGTCACAACTGTTTGATCATGATTTGTGATCAATAGCCGTCACAAACTGCTGAACCACTGTAAAGTGTAAACCCATAAGCAGGGTGCCCACACTTTTGTGGTTTGTCTTTAAACTACTTAACTGAATTATGGGAAACCTACCAATTATTCTTTGTTCAACGATACAAATCGCCATTGCCATGCTGGCCAAAGAGATTCAGACATTTGAGCATGCTGGTAAAAAAATAAAATTTTTAATTGCATCTGGAAAGTCGCATTCATTTTGCTTTGAAATCATGCAACAAAAATAATTTTTCCATTAGTGCTCAAAAACCTCTAATGCAATATTTCCGAAGCGTAACGTAAGCTACCAAAACCATAACTTTTCAGGCATATTTCTGCTGCCAAAAGATACACAAATATGTTCCAAATTTCAAAGTTCCAAGTACCTTGGTTCAAAAAAACGGCCCGACGCACCATGAGTATCTCTCATGCGACGAGTTTTTCGACTCGTGACTACATTCCACACTTGTGACAATTTTTTATTCTCAAATTTTCTAGAGTCCCACCAGCAATGAAACTTGAAGGACCCCTGGCCCCAAATACACTGCTCAATGGCGCTGAAAGGTTGTTCGAAGGCAAAATAAAAGGTCCAGAAGCATTTGCCTTCAGAAAGGATGAAGTGTATTTTGGCCTTGGAAATGGAGATATCGTCATGCTGAAGAAAGACAAGATGAAAACAATTGCAAGAATTGGGAAGCCGTGTGGTAAGTCAATTCCTATGTAACTAAAACTGAAAACCATAGTGGAATCGCAAGTATGAGAAATACAAGTGGAGTGGATGCGTTGTGTTGGAAACAATCAGTGTGCGGAAATTGGAATATGCTCATTGCTCTCATTGTATTTCCATCCAGTTCTGCTTTGACTCGCGTGTGTGTCTCTTGGGCTTCCAATTGCCTGCCGGTATAGAATTATGTGCCAATGTGACCAAAATGGGAGTCGAGGCACTGCCAAAATAAAAATCTGAGCACCAACAAATTGCGACCAGATCACCTCCAAGTGGATTATTTCCTGAGAACCAAGACAAGAGAGGGGCAGCACATTCCAGCTAGGTACGAATACATACTCTTCGTGCTCCACAGAGTAGGCAAATGCTGATTTAATCCAGAAATCGGATCAATAATAAAAATCCCAAACTGAGAATGATTCGTTGGCAGATTGCTTTCAGTGGCGCAGCAGAACTTTGATCATTGTGTTGGACCTTTGTACCTTTCATCGACCTGACGACCTCCAGTTGTTGCATGCCTTTATTTGTGTTCCGGGCCAGACATGCGTCCTGGGAACAGACATGCAAAAAATCTTTTAATGACGTTCACGGATCAGTTCCAGGATTCAGATCATACAACCAAGATTCAAGATTGGACTCACCATTGCTGAGGGCACAAAGTTTTAAGGCTAACAAGACTGGATTGTCCTCATTTAATCATTGATCCGATGACATAGCATGCTTCAAATACCGGGGTGTTCTTGTTGCTCTAGCCCTGACCAACCTTCGGGCACGATTTGCCAATTTGGTTTATTGTTCCTAATTTACGGATGTTTTTTTTTTGGCATGTGTACCAAATTTGAGTACAAGATGATCGGCTTTCATTTCTTACACAAGGAATTCTTTGGAACCATTTCTTGAACAGACGTTCTGAAAGCATCTCGGTACACATTCTGGATTGAACCCCCCCCCCCCGAATTTGGAACACCCCTCGTTTTATGGCAATTGGTTTTTGGTAATTGGAAATTGGAAACCGAGCAAGATTTCTGCAAGATGAGTCCGTGAATGTTGTCCGTTAAGCAAGCACTTGAGCAGTTAATCATTTCAAAATGCTCGTTCAGGATGGTCCCAAAAGATTCAGCATGTAAAAATGAAAACCCAAACTCTTCGCACTCAAATTTGGCACAACGGCCTTAAATCATGTTGAAACAAAATAAGGGACAACAAAGAAATTGTCATGTCACGTGCGGAAGTTGGGTCAGGACTAGAGCAACTTGAACGACTCTCGTGGCACTGGGAATGTTGTTATCCCTCTCAATGAAGATTCGACTCCTTCCCTTTTTATTTTTATCCGTTCAGAAAATCTGAACGGATACAATCTTCACCTGGTGCTTTCAAGGGTGAAAATAGGAAGTGATGAATTAATGTTTGAATTTTGGCCTTTTGAGCCCCGAGAAAATTTTCCAAGTAGCGGAAAGAAGAAGCTGGCATGGGGATTACCAATGACCATTGCTTGCCCACTGAAAATTTTTATTAAACTGGCAAAATAAAATGACTCCCGCTTACCTCCATTTCATCCATGTGGTGCCAATCTCAGCACGATTCCTCATTTGCGAAGACAAATCAAAATGAAAAACGATGCCTCAAACTGATTCTTAAAATCGCTTCCATCTGCATCATTCATTCTTCCATTCCTGAAATTTCATAAAGGTGAAGAAAGCAAGGTGAAATGAATTTGTACGTTTCTGGTGAGCACTTTCCAAATGTCCATGACAAGTCGTGTTGTACAGGAGTCGTGTATAAGTGGGATGTGCTCAGGAATATGGAGCAATCCCGGTATCTGCAACGACAATACAGCAAAAATGCAAAGGAGCTTTTTTCACCCAATTATTTCTTTGGCAAGTTACATGTTGTCAAAGATTTAGAAAACACTTGATAAATGATTGTCGTGAGGTGTTGTTGATTTCCTTTCCCGAGCTGCATCAATGACTTAGAGACCAGGATGAGTGCTGAAAATGTTCAAAAGGGAATGAGTCTCCACAGAGTCTTGCTGCTTTGTTGTTCTTGAGGGCTTTTTAAACAGGGGGTCCAAGGTAAAGGGTGGCTGTGTTTTGAAATTCCCTGAGGTTTTCCAGGTCCGCACTCCACACAAGCATATCCCACCCAGGCACAAATTTCCAGACCAATTGCGTACGAGTGGTTTTAATGTTTGAGAATTGAAAAGGGGTAATTACGTCAAGACAAACTGACTTTGGCATGCATAATGTAACCACACCGTTGCAAAGAATGTGACGTTATAGATTTGGTTGTCCGACCCCTTCTATTCATGCCTCATGCACTTTTTAAATGTCTCAGGAGGGGGTAATTTAAAAAAGGGCGACACTGATTATGAGAATGTTGCCGAATGTTATGAAACACCCTGCATGTTCAAAATTAAATGCCACACAGGCGCATAATACTCCAAAATGTAATCATTCAAGAATTTAACCGGCACCCTCCTCATTGTATGCATGTGCGTACAAGTTGCTTTCATTCAATGCGAGATAATTCCCAAATGAGGAGCAACCAAGTTCAATGCAGCCTTCCTCAAAGTACATCTTGCTGATCAATTCGCATTTCCTTTTTCTGCCTGACATTACCTTTTTATGCCTGCCAGTGTTTCATTGAATTATGTTCCAGTGTCACCAAATTATGTTTGCCTTTAATTATTAAAGCTGGTGAATGGGAACCAGAGATATGTGGTCGACCACTTGGTCTCAGATTTGGTCCGGATGGAATGCTCTACGTTGCAGATGCATTTTACGGCATATACAAAGTTGACGTCGATCGAGGTAAGAAATTGAAATCTAACCCATTGATTTTCTCACAAAAACACACAGTGGCTGTTTCCTGTCATAGGTGGTCTTTTGTCTCCAAAAAAGTAAAAGCACTCTGTACCTAGTCTCTTACTAAAATCGTTGAAGACTTGAAAAAAGAGGAAACATTCGCAGGCAAAATAAGTGTGGAAATTGGACTGCTGCAGAGAAAAGACACTCGAATTGCTTCAGCTTTACAAATTGAACATTGATGTATGCAACATGTGTTAAAAATTCCGGAATCTGATATTGAAAGCCACCCTCTCGGGCATCGTTTTGAATTCAGGCAGTGCAGATATGGGTAATCCTGTTTTGACGTCAAGTAAAAAGGAGGTAGCGTTTCAGGATGTGGCTAGAGCGAAACGATGAGAAACAGGCAAGGCAACGATGGCAGCCTGAAAATCTGCCTCGAGGAGGAATTGAACACGAACCAAAAATATTCCACACAAATTGTAGAATTTTGACCTCGTCCCTGTACGCTGAAAAGTAGTGGTAAAATCGAAAGTTTGCAAAATCCTAACCTGAATCAAACTAAAGTTTTGAAACTTGCCTTTTTGCATCCGGTCTGCTTGCCAGATCTCGTGATCACTCATCCAAATGAGTTTCAATGCACGTAATTATTGAGGCAGAGGTTGTCAGCACCAGCAACCACTCATACTGTCTCCTCCGGCTTCAAATGTGCATACTTTCGGAGGATGCTCCTGCAGAAGACAAATCAGGAAAGTTGAGAAAGAGATCGAGCTTTATTGTGAATGCAGAAAAAATCCAAATTTGTATATAGTCGTAGACAAGGCAATCCATTTTCCATCTAGAAGAAGTCAATCCCAGGATTTTGCTTAAGGGGGCTCTTGAGACTGCACCACAGGCTGGAGGTTTTAAAGCGATGTAATAGGGACCATTGAATTGCTGTATCAGGGGAGAGGTCAGGCTTCTTGTGAAGTGCTGCAAAAATACGAATAGCATTCAGTTTGAAAATTTAACGGTGGGCTCAATCCCCCTGAGCCCCTTCTGAGATTATTTTCAGAGGTACAATGAGGTTGCTGAGATTATTTGCAGAGGTACAGTGAGGTTGTTTTCTTTCTTGAATGAACATAATTCTTTCAGTGACACTTAGTTTGTTAGGACGCTGCCCAATTTCAATTTGTTTGAAACCACCGAGCACTGCCTTCTTCACACAATTCATTATCTTTTGCTTCCCAAACTCAGGTACTATCATCCCTCTAAATCCAATTGGTGTCCCCATCAATGGAAAGGAGGCAAAGATTCCAAATTCGGTGGCAATTGCAAAAGATGGGACAGTATACTGGACAGACTCCAGCACCGACTTTGCACTGAACGACGGGGCATTTACAGTGATGGCACCTCCAAGTGGCAGACTGATGAAATACAATCCAAGAACAAACACTTCGGAACAGTTGCTGGACAACCTTCATTTCGCCAACGGCATCCAGCTCTCATCCAGCGAGGATTACCTGATAGTTGCCGAAACGGTGAAGTTCAGAATTAACAAGTATGTATGGATTTTTGGTACTTTAAGCATGTCTCTCGTCAGGTTGTCTCATTGATAAAAGGAAGCGTGGATACTTTTTTTGACATGGCGGTATTGACACCAACACTTTCATTCTCAATTGTCCCACCCTGGCACTCATCTTGGACTAAAACATTAATAAATTCCAGATTTGGATCACCATGTGGCAACAACGGAGGCTTGAAAATATTCTTTTGTTAAATTATATATTAAATTCATCACTTTTATCAAACTAGATTTTTTCCAGTGGATTCAGAAAATGGCCTACACAAATTCGTCATCATGGTGCCACTGTGGCCCTTCTTATCGCATATTATTATCTTGTGTTTTTCAAGGGGTCCTTAAAATTTGGAACAATTCCAACTTTGTGAAACTATCGTAATTACTCGGAAGTGGGCCTGAAATCTGATCACATTTCCCATTTTTTGTTCCTATCACAAATCCATATACATCTGCCACAATGAAAATAATCAGTTTGATTCTGCGAAAGAGAAGCAGGATTCAGAAACCTCTTTCCATGTTCTTGAGACTAACCATTGTGTTTTTCACGACCATGAGAGTCTGATTGGAAGTCTCAACATGAAAATTAGCTGGGACCAACGATCAACTGGTGATTGTTGAGAATGCAAAGGGCGAACATTTCAGTTGTTCCCACTGCAGCAAAGGGAACAGGATAGCTGTGACAAAAACCAATTCTGCTTTTCAGGTACAACCTCAAGGGTCCCAACAAAGGCAAGGTCGAAATATTCCTCGAGGGCCTACCAGGCAACCCCGACAACATCTCTCCCAATGGCAAAGGTGGATTTTACATCTCGCTGATCAGTTCTAGGCTTCCAGGAGAACTGAATCCAGTTGATTTGCTTGCACCTCATCCGTGGATAAGAAAGCTTCTTCTGAGGACAGCACTAATCGTTAGGTTTCCTTTTGAAGTCATTGACAAGGTTCTGCCTAATGAATTTGTACAGAAGATAATTCACAAGGTAAGACATGTGGAGATTAATCTTTGGCTAATGTTTAATCTTTCAGATAATAAACACGAGAGAACGAAACTAACGAAGCACTGAAGAACGAAGCTCCGAAAATTAGTATGTTTAGCGTGAGACCGTCCTCACCGAGGATGCAGTATGCATGTGATCGTTCTTACCGGACGCTGTATGCATGAAGATGCTTTTTCATTTTTCTCGCCCTATATCTATCGGCTTCTCCTGCAAATTCTTGAAACGATCTGCGATGTAGGCTCTTTCGATATCTGTGATGAAGTCGTTTTCACCTGTTCCAGGATGGTGGGTTTGGAGAAACCGTTTGGATTCCCACAAACCTAAATCAAAACTTTCCGAACAATTTTCCAGTGTCCGTTATCACGCTTCACGCTACACATTTTTGATAGTGTATCAGGATGATGATACAACAGTATGGAAATTAAGGGCTGAGATCACTTTGGATAAGACACAGCCTAAAGGAATGAAACTCTGTCCGAACAATACAAAAGAATTGAGGAATAAATCAGTGAAATATCAGCGGCTTTGAGCAAAAAGAAGAGGGAAAATGTGGTAGATTTTTTACCAGCTAACGTGTTTGTGACCTCAAAATGTTTTTGATAAAATTAAATAGAAATGTTATGTGATTAGCATGAAAGCCAGATGCAATTCCAAGTCCACAATGCTTTCATAAAAAGATCGAGAAATGATGCGGAAAACAATGCCTGTAATACAAAACCTTTTTTATCTGCAGTTGTTGATTTTTCCTGCTCTCATGGTGACCTATCGTGCCAACCTGACATAGATTTCACAAAAAATTGGCAAACGGAAACGACAAGACACCTCTCTCATCTTCATCGTGCATTTGCCATTTTTATGCTCATCCGAAATTTCTTGCTCTTTTACAAGTTTTTCAAACATGCTGACAACCATTTTGGCATTCCTTGATCAGTGAGCAATGGCCAATTTCGTGAACAGGCAGCCATAATGAAGCTCTAAAGTGAAATTCAAATCAACCATTGCAATTGGAGATCTCCATATTATCTTCAATCACTGCACAGAGTGCACAACATTTTTTATTCAGAAGTCAATTTCTCATCGGGTGATAAATTTGAGCAGATGACAGATCATCGGCAGAGTGCATTTGGCACGAGGATAAGCTGAAGGCATATCGTCAGTTGCAATATGTTTTTTTTAATAATTATACCGGAACTCAAATCAAGAGATTTTTAAGTACCTTCGAAAAGTTGATTTTTGCAAAAAAAAGACAATTTTGTCGTTTGTATGCGTTTTAAAGGCTGAAATTTCTTCTTTCAGAATTTTCAAACCATTTGACTCTATCTCAAGTAGTTTTTGAACAGCATCACATTTTCCGAGGTCACTTTTCCAAGTCATACCTAGCGCTGAATTCATTTTTGCAATATTATATTTTCACCCAATTATCTGCCAAACTAGGCAAAAAATGAATTTTCTAATATTGCCAGCCGATTCTACACAGTTTTTTACATAGACATGCCAATTTTCAACGTTATCCTGCTCACCGCAATGAAGTTATGACCACCGAAAAACCATTACGAAATGCAAATCTTACTTTATTTTACGCAAAACTTCAATCGCGTTTTCTCGCTTTTGCATTTTCTTGCAATCGAAAAACTTTTTGAAGTGAGAACTCAGGATCCGTGCATGATAGAAAGGTGAAAATTGGTGTACGAATGTAAAAAAAGTCCAAAAATCCGGCTGATGAAGCCGGAATTTTAATTTTCTTTTCAGAAGACTTTTATGATCATCTTTTTACGAAAAATGACTCTCAAAAAGGCAAAATTTACCGCGCAGTGGCTCAAATTGCAGATTGTGACTGAACGAGGGCTTAAATTGAAATTCCGGCATCATCAGCCGGATTTCCATGAAATTTTGAGCAGATTTGACAAAGTATATCTATTTTGCATACCGCAAATAGGAGATCTCACTTCAAAAAGTTTGGCCTATTTCCGCTACTAATTTACCTGCAGCTAGAAAAGTACAAGAGATACAAGGCTGAAATTTTGCACTGAACATACTCTTACGGCGGGGAGATGATGTTGTGGAATAGCGCTATATCGGATATAACGCTATACCTGGGTCGTGCCTTCCCACTCGCGAGCAGGAAGGCAGGAACCAGGTATAGCGTTATATCCGATATAGCGCTATTCCGCAACATTATCTCCCCGCCGTTTTTATGGTTAACACCCCCCCAAAATTTCAGCAACATCGGATAAGAAACAAAAAAGTTTCTCCGAAAGGGTACCCCCCCCCTTAAGCTTTTAACTTTTCGTTGCAACTGAGGATTTCCCAAACAAAACTTGCAACTGCCTTCATAGAGAACAGAATGGCTTGCCTACATTTGTTTGTAAATTGCAGCATTATGAAATCTTGTAATTCTAGGAAAGCACTTGATAAAAACTGTCCAAAAACACCAATTTATTTTGGAGGGGACAACCGTTTGGTTCTTTTGCATTCAGCATTGGGTCTAGTGGCAATATCCAATGACTTTTGAACCATGTTCGCAATCACGGATCCATCAAACTGAGCTGGTTCAGTAGCTTACCGTCGACACACCATACATCTTTCAATTTCAGATCGGTCACTTTGAAACAATCACCCCTCTTCAGCCAAAGTACACAGTGGTTCTGGATGTCGATGAGAATGGAAAAATCGTCGACAGCCTTCACTGTACGAACAATGCAGTGGCGTTCATCAGTGAAGCAGGCCGAACAGGGAACACCCTGTACCTGGGATCACCTTTCAATGAATACTTGGGAAAGGTTGAGCTGCCAGAGGAATACATCCTAAAGGAGGCAAAGTCGGATGATGGTGGGCGTGGCCAAAGTGAAAAGGAAGCAAAGAAGGCCAGGATGAAGGATGATCCTCCAAAGAAGGAGGCACCACCGCCAAAGAAAGAAGAGAAAGAGAAGAAGAGTGGCAACAAGAAAATAGAAAAATGAAACGGTAGGATTTCATGGACGAGAGTGGCATAAAAGTTCAAGAAGACTGTGACTGAAAAACCTTGAGAACAAATCTTGCTTTCTGCTTAGCTTTAGAACAATTCCGAGCTTTTCTAGGGTTCGCCGTTGGCCTATTTCCACATTTACAACTCTCATTCTCTTTGCCAAAACCCAAAAAGAAGGTGAGTCATCTGTCTACATCAAAACAGATGTGGCTTTGTCTGTTGACATTCATGCATCCAATCGGTCTTTGACTGTGGCATCAAAAGGGCATACACAGTGGAAAAGCTATCTTTGGCAAAAGTTATCAGTTTTTGGATTTCGACTTGGCTCTCCCCTGACGCTCAACATAACCAATAGCTCTCGAGTTATAAAATTCCCAAGTCGGTCAGAAATCATAACAATTTTATTGTGTTTGGGCCTGGTTTTGCTGCCCAACTGCAGGATGCAATGAATTTCACACAATTGCATTGTTTTCAATCAAGATACCTTTTTGCAAGCAGGTACATCATTTCGGGGTCATTGATTCCCTGGCTTTTATCCTGAGAAATTCACTCCCAGCAGTTGGCTTGTGCCTCCCTCATTTATACTCATATTTTGGCTTTCCCTGTTGGGAAATCCAGCCTGTGTAAGGCGGATTTTGCATCCAAAATGCACGATGAAATTTCAAAATTTCTCAGCTTCGAGGAGCTCCGCCCCACAGAATCCCACCAGGGGCTGTTCTTTGGAACCCTGCTGCCCCAAACCCTGGACTTGGGGATTCTGTACCCCAAATCCCTCGACAAGAGTGAACTCATGCCCCTGTATAAAAGCATTCCTTCAGTCAAGCCAGGCGCTGTCCTCCAGCTCCCCTGCAAAGGATCTCTTGGTGGTGCGTTCTTGGCTTCAAAAAATCACAAATGGGTAATTTTTCAACCAAGAGTTTTATTTTTCCACATTACGTGTGCATCTTGTTTTAGTGACCTTGACCGTTTCAACCGAAATTGTTGCCTTTCTCCTGTTCCTCTTTATGCGATATTTTAATCAAAGACTTTCTCATAAGGCAACAGATTCTCGCACGATAGCACAAACATAAGAACCTGCCTGTAAAAGATATACAGGGTGTATCATCTATGTCGCTAAAAACCATGCCGATTGTATCTACATGCTTGTACGAATCGAAGTTGTTCAGTGACAAAATTTGCTCCGACCCCCCATTTCCGAGATATGGGCCGCCAAAGTACCCAAAATGCACTTTTTCAGGGATCTCTGGGGTTGATTGTGGTGTCTGTACAGTCCCCAAAATTTGTGAGTGGGTTCTCCTCAGCAATCTCTATCGAAAAGATTCAGTGGACAAATGTGCTCCGATGCCCCATTTTCCAGATATGGATTCCTCAAAAATCGCCAAGTTGAAGGGACGGAAGTTCCAAGTCGGCCATTTTTCAGCTTTATCTCATTTCAGTGTTTTGGGTGCCAAGAAGCTGAAATGTGCTATCCCTGCATGACCATGGACTGCTGCACAAATGGGAAGTTCTGCTCGCCATGCAATACCACCTAAAATCCAAGAAATCAACAATTTTAGGTGCTCGCCTCTGGGTGGATAACTACCCATTTGTCTCCACTTTTTCCAGTCAATCGGCATCGGTAAATTGTAGACATCCATGATTATGCTAGGCAAACACATTTCAGCTGTTTGGCACCCTAAACACTGAAATGGGACAGAAGCTGAAAAATGGCCTTCTTGGAATTTCCGTCCCTTCAACTTGGCGATTTTTGGGGAGCCCATATCTGGAAAATGGGGCACCGGAGCACATTTGTCCTCTGAATCTTTCCGATAAGAGATTGCTGAGGAGAACCCACTCACAAGTACAGACACCACAATCAACTCCAGAGGTCCCCGAAAAAGTGCATTTTGGGTACTTTGGGGGGCCCATATCTCGAAATGGGGGGTCGGAGCAAATTTTGTCACTGAACAACTTCGATTCGTACAAGCATGTAGATTCGATCGGCATGGTTTTTTTAGTGACATAGATGTTACACCCTGTATAATAAAAATCTAAGTTTAAGTTAGGCCAAGGTGTCTGCACGTTCACACAAAATTGACATCTGTAGCTTAAAATGACAATGTGAAAGGGCTTTCTTTTTGCTTCAATTTTTTATCCTTAACCCTTAACCTCTCAAAGGTGGATCCAATGGACCACCCCTCTGTTATTTTCTCAATATTTTTATTCCCTGTGCCCGGACGATTCTGTGCTTTCAGATATGCCTCTGCGAGGGTTGGGTCTGCCATGCCCTAAAAAATCCACTGACGAATTGGGATAAATATTGGCCCGTGCTCCAATGGACCACCCCTTGGGAGGTTACGGAAATCAAAAAATTAGAGTTTCCCAAGGGGTGGTCCATCGGGCCACACCCTTTCATTTCCAATAATAGTGAAGTTGCAGGGTGCTTTGGGTCGAACATCCTTCCATCTCCAATATGACATACAATGTTTTGCATTTCATTGACTTTTGCGCATGTTTTTTTGCTCGGTGGTCCAACGGACCACCCCTTGGGCTTTTTGGGGTCCTTTTTGGGGTCACAATTTCTGGTTTTCCCGAGGGTATCAACCACACATTTCTCCACTGTTCTTACCATTTTCTTCGATTTCCAGGATTGTTTTAGCTGTTCTGTGCCAAAAAGTCTGATTTTTGGGGTTTTAGCTCCACTGAAGGTTCGAAAACTGACTGTGGATTTGGGCTGTTTGGTGCCAATATCAGATAACAAAATGGATCTATCATTTTGACGTTGCAAATCCCAATTGTGAATTGAATAGACTTTGCAGTCGATACTATTTGTGCAGCCTGGTAGTCCAAATCATTATCATAATGAAAGGATATGGGTGAGGAGGTCCAATGGACCACCCCTTGGGCAAAACACCACTTCAAAAATGTTTGAATTTTTTGAAGTGGTATGAGTTCAACTTTCACTTTGGGCCATGCCAAGCTGTTCATCACCATCACCTTCATAAGCACAAAGTGTTTTGAAGATGTGACATGCACCATGGAAATTATGAGGGATACCATTTTTCACAAAAAAAAAATTCAAAAATTCTCCATGCGAAATTTCCACTTTGGAAGGGCAGGTAAAAAAAAACAGATTAAACAGAGGCCTTCATTCCAAATTTTCTCAAACTCTACAACTGTATTGTCGTTTTGAATGTAATAGCACCAAGATATGTTTATAAAATCAAAAGTTATTCAAATTTGAAGTTTTGCCCAAAAACTGCAGCGAAAAACTGACTTTCGTGTCTATCGGATGGCAAAAATATGGGAGGAAACTATCTTCAACCGGCCAAATTTTGCATGAGACATCAAAAAGGATGCACTTTGATAGCAAGAACCTTACCAGGCCCATAAACAGATGGGATCATGGTGTGGTCCAATGGACCACCCCTTGAGAGGTTCTGCAGAGCAACTACCCCTTGGGCGGTTAAGGGTTAACGGGCATCACCGGCTCATATCTGCAAATGGGAGCTTGGTACCAAGTGGAAAGGTACAACTTTCATGTGCAAAATAATAATTGTGATGCAAAAACTGTGAGGGAAAGTGTTTTTCACCAGGGTGCTGCTTCCCTGATTGCCCGTCTTTGCTCCAAATAAAATTTTGCTTTTGAAAAGGGCTTTTGAAAAAGGGCCTGTGTGCTGAAATGAAAATTTGTTTGATGCAAGACCTCTTGTGGGCTTTGAGGCTTCTAATTTTTTAACTATGCAAAATTTGCATCGTCAGTTAGTCTACAAATAGTTTAAAAAGATATTTATTTTCAGGCTTCACACCTTTTGCTAAGGTGCAAGGTGTGTTTCTTGTTGAACAAGACATCCACCCCAGTTTTGTGAGAATTCCTGTCAGACAGTGAAACCCTTGCGAATTCTACTGCTTTTCCGTTTGACTTTTTAATTTTATGTGCATTCCAAGTTCAAGTTGCTTGCTTTCACTCAAAGGATTGTTATTCTCCTCATATCCACTGTTCTTGCCAAGAATAGTTAGTTCACTTGTGACTGATTATTTTGATTATCTTTGATTATCCCATCGCATCCTTGAATGAAATTCTGTGATAAATTTATTGACATGCTTTGCTTGTTATGTTACAACCATCATTATTTTTGTACTGTTGCTGATAAGAAAATAAAGAACTATTGTGAAGAAACTTGCTGTACCTTATGAATGAAGAACAGAAAGTGCCAATTGTTCACACCCAAGGCAAATTCAAATTTGCCCTCTCAAATTCTCAAGTTGGGGGGATTTTAATCCAATTTACAGCGAGAACAATGGGAACGAATGGAAGAACTGCCTTCTGTTGTTCCACATTTCACAGCCATTAGGGTACAGTTTCAACATCACATTTGACGGTAAACAAAGTAGAGTAAAACTTAAGCGAAATGTTTTCGACACCCTGTTTAGCCTGCCAGACAATCTTACCAAAGGAAAAAGCGAAAGCAAAACTATCTTGCCATGAGGCTATACAGTGATTCTTGAAGGTGGGGGCACAAATATAATTGATACGGCATGTTGCTCATACCCACAGGAATAGAACTTGTTCAGTTATAAGATGTGCACGAACTCCCCATTTCAGAGATATGGCTCCCCGAAACACCATGATGAGCCCTCTGGCTGCCTGTGGATTTGATTTTATTGTCGTCGCATGGATTCTGTGACAAAATTCCTATCTGAGGGTTGATTAATTCTCGTACGGCACCCATTTTCACTTCCCAAAAATGGAAAACTGAAGATTGAATTCATCCCCACAGGCACCCAGTGAGCTCATATTTGGAGACCAGCACCGATATCTCTAAAATGGGGGCATCTGAGCACATTTTTGTCTCTGGACAAGTTTGATTCACGCGTGCATTTCAATTTTGTCCCAACTGGAAGAATCACCCTCTAAATAATTAATTGCAACCAGTTGGTGCAGGCAGCAACCAATTCAACGGAACACTAAACAGATTAAAAACAATGTTTTGGTGAAGTTTTACCAGTTTTCTCAATCTCAGGTCTGCAACATGAAGGTTTTTCGGTCGATGAAACTTTGAAAATGAGTAATTTTGAAGCTGCCGTGTCAAATGTCAACTGGTTGGCAACCACTTTGAAATTATTTATGTTTTTCCATTTTGAGCATTTTTGCTCTCCGCCATGTTATGTGTCAGATAATGAGACTTCCAGTTTGAAGCATAGGCATCGCAGTTCGCAGACATGTGATCAGTTCTGTGTAAAATGAATGTTAAAAGTGGCTGGAAGAGGGAAAGTTTTTTTTTTGTTGCAAAATGAAACCCAATAAGGTCGCTCGGTCACAATCGAATGCGGAACAGAACTGAAACCTGGATAGAAAATGTAGCACCCGCAAACATGCAGCCATCATCCAGGAAAATTCCATTGCCTGCATTCGCAAATTTACTTTGTTGGTCAGATGATGGGAGTGTTGAACAAATGGGGTGCGGAGGGGGACCCTGGAGACCGAACCTGCATGTTAAACTGTATTTCTGCCACCACTGGGAGACTACAATATCTTCCTTTTCTCCTGCAACGGACTTTGCCTTCTGGAGTCCCACTTGGGGTGGTTCTCCAGACCCATGCACCACTGGAGACTTTGGCCCCTGAGAAGCCTCAGTGGTTGCTCTTGAATTTTACCCCCCACCAGCGATTAAACTGTAAAACCAGAACTAGAAGGGCGCTGGGCAAAATTTCATTTTTGTATAGAGGTGAAATTTGAATATTTGGCTGAATTTCTTCCTTCCCTTACGGGGCATCGTCCCCCGTGCTCCCCCTACAATTTAAGCACTGCCCCCACCTGCTCTGTGTTTATTTCAGATCTCCATCCCTTGGGGGCAATTTTAAGCTTCACAAATTTAAGTAAGGCAGCTGAAGAAAAATTCCTGTAAAACCAGCAACTCAACTTTTGGGTAAGGGTAAGATATTTCAGAACTGATGAGGATATGATTGTGCTGCATTTTTAACAATAGCCTGTTCTTCAGGAAATTAGACAAACACAAATGCAGAAGTAGAGATAAAGTATGTTATAATGAAAAAAATCAAACGGAAACAATGTTTGCTGCAAACAAACAAACACTATCTTCTTCGATTTTTAGCTGCCATTCGTTTGCTTTTCCCTGGTCTCACGTGCTTCTTCCCCTTCTTTGCTGACCCACCTTTCCAACCCCCTTTCGATCCCTTCCTGCCTCCGACCATGTCGACACTGTCCTTGGTGTTGTACTTTGACCGCTTCTTTTGACCACCAAATCCAAACTTCTTTGCTTTCATTTTTGATTTGAATTTGGATGCTCTAAAAAATAACATACATGCAAGTTTTGATTGACAGACCGTTCTTGCTCCACACACTAGATTTCTGGCCCCACGCAACATTTTTGGGGCTCCACACCACCTATTAAAATGTCAAGTGAGCTGCTTTGTGATAATTACCTCACAAAGCACTGTCTAAACAAGAAGCTTTGAAGCAAGAAGCCATGACCAAAAACACAGTTGAAGATTGAATCTTTAGCCAATCTATGTTGCACTGCATACATTTTAACCTGGCTGACTGCATACATTTTAACTACAATCCAAGGTTTGAGCCCATACAAATGATCAAAATCCATCAGGACTCTGATTGATATGTGAAAAAACAGCAAGCAACGAATGACCTGATCTCACATCTGAGCAGAATTGAGGAAGAAAGCCACCTAGTTGAAGTGGAAAAAAAACGAACGATTTTATGTTAAAAACCGCCAAACTTTAGGTTTACGTTAGAATTTTTAATGTGTTGGCATGAATACCTTTTTTGTCAGTGAATACAAAGTTCATTCAAACTCTTCCTGGAAAGTCGCAAACAATGAATGACCACCACCAACCTCTGATCTCTTCTCGACTGGTTTCCACTCTCTGTACCTTGACCTTGACCTTTCCGCTGTTGGCCACCACGACCTTTGTTTCCAGCACCAGGTTTCCTTCTCCTCTCACCATCCCCACCCAACTGCGTTCGTTCATAACCCAGATCAACACCTCCGTCATCCCCATCATCGAAATCACTTTCTCCTCCATCTTCCTGTCCCGGAGACAACTTGTTCTTGTTTCCTCGCTTGAACTTTTTCACTGCATCGGCCAACTTCTGCTTTTCGAGTCGTTTCTTTTCCTCTGCATCCAGCTGCATCTGTTTGTTCAATTTCCTCTGTTCCCTGAATTTGCGGGCCTTCTCAGACAGCTCTGTTGATGTCTTCTTCTGCAGTAATACCTTTCGTACCTGAAACAAGATACGGGCACTTTAAAGTCAAATCCCAGGAAGAATGGTCATTTTTGAGAAAGCTTGGAGTAACTGGTTGATAGGATTGTGCATGTCTGCTTCTGTTTCTGTAACAGAGGTGAACAGGCACAATCCCATCAACTAGTTATCATGCCTTCTGTCATTTTCAAAGCTCATTAAAAAGCTTGGAGTTCAGACCATTTTAGGGCACATCACCACTGTGAAAGAATTACCCAATGAAAGAAGCCTATTCAGTCCCAGTTAAGAGGGTCTTTTTCGGGAATGGACTTCAGACCATTTTATGGTGCACCACCACGGTGAAAGAATAACTCAAATCAATAAAAGACGTCTATTTAATCCCAGCTAAGAGGGGTCTTTTTCAGTACGCCTGGAGTTCAGACCTTTTTAGTGCACTCTAACATGGTGAGAGAATAACCCAATGAAAGGTGTTACAACGTCCAAAGCCATCGTAACTGACATACAGCATGACTCGCAACACATCCAAAACAAGTGTGACAAAAATCTCTTTTAACATTCCAATTCGCAAAGTTCGCACTGGATTATGATTTTTTTAAATGGGGAAACATTGTCGCTGTTCAAATGCATTGATGAACTCGGTCTGGTCCAACTGAGGAGCCAGAATAAGGCCTTGGTCCATGCAAAACTATGTTTCTTGTCCATAAGGATTTCACAATAAATGTACCCACAACATGAAAATCACTGATTCTGTCGAGCAGACAGGCAGGACAGGATCCAGAAAAATACCCAACGGAAAATTCCATACCCAACAAAAACGAAACGGTGAAACTTTCCACTCGCCCACTGACAGACATGCACGATGGAGTTGAATCGTTTGAAAGAGTCAGAAGAACATAAGTACATACGACTGCAGTGGTGTGGGCTTGTTTGAAAAGGGCAGAATCCTCAGTCATTTGCCCGTTGGGTGAGGGCATTGAAGAATTTCCCCAATTCATTTTGGGTAATTTTTTTTACTTTTAAATGAATGCTGGCATCTCTACGAGCTTGAAACTTACAGAAGGCATTATGATAGATCAACGAAGTTGTGCCTTTCTCACTTCTGCCACACAAGTTTACACAAGTACTTGGAAACTGAAGTGACAAAGGACAACTCCATTGATCTATATGCGTGAATACTGGCATGTCTGTTCTTGAAAATGCCAATAAATTAATGTGTAAATTATCAATTCGTCCACCTTCCACAAATCACTTCTTTTGGTTTCCTTTTCTCTGTTCCTCATTAACTAGTCATAACAGCTGGCAACTGCAAGTTCCTTGTGTTAAAAATTGCAGCCTGGACAACTTTTCGTCTCACCGGGATTGCACAGTCATAAAAGCATTTATGACTGTTTGCCATTTTCATTTACTATATGCAGCCCATGGGTCTGCTGCATAACCTCTCAAACTATCATAACTGTATCTTTGTTCTGAAATGCTTTTTTTTTGTAGAAAATATTGTCTGGCCCTAACTAGAGCACGTTGAAAATGGTGATAATTTTTGGAAAATTTCACTCAAAAGTCTAAAAATTTCGTTATTTGGCGGTGGAAATAAAAAGGCTAGAACCTGTCAAAAACACATTTTCAGTCATTTTACAATGTGATTGCTTTGAATTTTGCAGGAACAATACATTGGAAAAATGATGTAAATAAACTGAAGAAGAGACTGAGAAAAGAGCAAAAGAAAGCTTTATTTTTCAAATGTTTTTATCCACAATGCTTGCCACTTAATTAAAAAAGGAAAGGCATGGCATTTTCGCATGTATATCGTGAAAAAAGAAGATATTTCGTGGAAATCGATGAATTTCGTGGAAATTTTCACATTTCGTGGAAAATCGCCCATTCACAATTGCCAGAATTGCCTTTCAATTGACTGAAATGATAAAGAAATCACAAAAGATGGTTGAAATGGCTGATTTCGTTTTGGCGGTGACAATTCCTTTTCACCATTTTCAGAGTGCTCTAGCCCTAACTACCGAGCTGCAGCTTTTCCCATCATAAACTGCCTTAATAGCGTTTGTGATAGTTTGTTTGTTAAATGTTAAATTTGAGTTGCAGAACTTGATAAGAAAGTGATAAGAAATGGCATTTCTTATCACAAATGCCATTTTTGTGTGGGTCACTGGTTATTCTTCACAATTGTTGTGTAAAAAACAGGCCCACTATCCGGAAAACAATCATAACTGCACTTATGATTCTCTGTTGTGTAAAAAAACAGACCCACTGTGCGGAAAACAATCATAACTGCACTTCTGTTGTGTAAAAAAACAGACCCACTGTGCGGAAAACAATCATAACTGCACTTATGATTCTCTGTTCTCCAAAAAAACAGTTTATGAGACTCGTCACAATGCTAATTTTTAACTGTGTGTACTCAAAAGCACATCCTGAGCTTTGTTTAGCTGCAAAACCAAACGGCCTAAGATGAATAGTTTTACCACAGTACTCTGGTAATTAGAAGCCAAAAACTAAAAACTGTTCTCCTGTAAAATGCAGGTTTGTTACTTATGTGTTCAATCCCGGTGTGACGTTTTGTCAGTGAAAGTTAACTTTATGTTGCGAAAGGTCAAACCTTTTGCATGTGGTCGTCCTTCTTTAACATCTCGGCATAATAATCATCGGGTCGTTTGGTCTTGATGCCGGCTTCCTTCAGTCGTTTCAAGCCTTCCATGACCCCAGACTGGGCCAAACGGTAAAAGAGAAGCTCTCTTTTAAAATCATTATGGACTGGGTCATCCTCGATAGACGCAGCAACGAATGCATCCAATCTACGCCTCTGTCCTTTCCTTTTCTTCCGTAAACGTGCTGCATCCTGCTGTAATTGGTTTTCACGACGCTTTTCGTGTTCTGTTATCTGATAAAAGAGGAAATGGAATTTGTTAAACATGGTACGTACAAATACAGTCGGATACTTGCATATCGAACTCTGACCTTTCATGTATTTGAATTTCTGTAACACTCACAAGAAGGTATAAAAAGGTGATTGCTGACCTCAGAGCTCAATAAAATAACCAGAGTTTTGGACCAAAGCCAGCCATAAAATCAAAGAAATGATTTATTGGATCCATATTGCCCATTCAATGGAGCTTTGTATTGTTTTGCATCAAATGTTCATTCGCTGGTTAGGTCTGCAAAATGCCCAAAGTCTTCGTTCCCAGAAGCAAAATATGCTCTGAAATTTCAGAAAATGTGCCTCTCCAAAATCATTTTGCAGCAATAAATGTTAAATCTGATTTGTCCAAAATTGGCCTGAAAATAAAAAAAGACAAATAAAAAATAAGCTGTTGCCCTGGCTTGCAAATAGATTGGAAAATTCATTCGAAATCATTCGAAAATGCCAGATTTCATTCGAAATTCATAAATTCAAAAATTTATGAATTTTGCTAAATTCAAATTCTTGAGCAGCTGCCACAAGTCCATCAGTGGCCATTGGTTACCAACATGCTGAGGCAACAACCCCAAATGGATATCAAACGGATGAGACCGTGGCAGGAGCATAAAAAACGGAGGTTTTGGGCAAATTTAGGCTTACCAAAAATAATTTTACACGATTTCCAGGATTTCCAAAAATAATCTTCCACGATTTCAAGCATAAATTGGATGCACTCAAATTTATAGCTGTCACCACAGGCAACAAAAGATAGGTACGGGGTGGTTACCAAAGGCAGTGGGATTGCAAGGGCAGAGTTTTCATATGCAGTGGGATTGCAAGGGCAGTGCATGAAAAAAGGTTCACATTCATAACCTGTTCATAAAAACTGACCTGTTGTGCCAATTCTGGGGCCAGTGGTGCATTATCACAGACAAGGTCCAACCTCTCAATCCATGGAAGATCATTTGTAAGTTCATCAAGCCTCTGGCTCAGCAGAACCTGATTGAAAGGAAAAAGACGTCATGAGATGCAAAGTTTTTATTCCGATTTCCACATTCCAAAGTTGCCTCGAACCAACGTCTTTTGAAATAGACGATGTAAATGATTTGCTTGGAGATTTCTCCAGAGCAAATGCAACTGTTTATTATTAATTTTACATTAAATTCCATTAAATTGGTGTACCTTGGGAGCAAGCAGTCTCACTGGACAGGTTAGAAGCCCTTAACCCCAGTTTGCCTACAAAAGTTCAACCCTCAAATGCTTTACCATTGTTGAAGACGAGACTTCGCTTCGCATTTCGATTTCCAGTCAGATCCTTTGAACAACACCGACTATGACTTATGTTGAGGCGCAAAGACCCACAAATGATAGGACAAGGCATAGAAATGTAGAGTGCTCAAAGTGCGTGGGATCACTGGGAGCGCACATTCCAGCCTGCCCTAAGGGTGTAGGAATTCAGCTCCCACATGTCCTGATCCCCGAGCATTCCCACAGCCTGATAACTACGAAAAAGTCCTCCCATAGAGCAGCTCCCACTTTGAACTCTGTAGAAGTGCTTTTTTGCTCCGTAGGTGCACTCTAGAAGTGACAATGATTTTCGTTCCCGCTTTGATGGAAAAAGTGCCCTACTTGAGGGACGGAGTACCCTTCAATTTTTGCTTCAAGTGCCCTCTTTCGAGAAGCGTTCCCGTACTTTTTTGGGTCACTTGCTGCACTGGTCATGCATGGGTTTTGTTGTTAGCACCAGTGGAAGGGCCTCTCCATAAAGGAAACAGAACTGCTCCTTGATGCAATGTGTGGCACCCAGATCCATCGCAAATTTCAATGACACTCCAGATCAAGAAGTGGTTCAAATGAAAATTCAATGAACGAATATAGAAAACGGAAGCATCCTGTTTGTAAGCATCATTTTCCTATCTTTCACCCATCACGTTGTTTTGCAACACAAGCATTGAGACCAAAATGTCATGACAGGGGAGATGGAGGTCTTCCAGATGCTTTGCTAAGGTAGCCTAACAATTGAGATAAAGTATGTTCAGATACAGAGCTGAGTCTCAAATTCTCACCAGGTTATTTTTAAATTCTGTTTTCCGTTGAAACCGAGGATCGCTGCTCTCAAGCGTATGGAGGCCAGGTTTTAGCTCACCCTTCTCGAATGCCCTCTGGATCTAAATACGGAAAGCAGTGAAACAGTAAAACAAATCATGAGAAATGTGAAAGTCGATGGAAGCCACAAAATGGTTGTTGATTGAAAAGCCAAAAGAGAGCCTGAAGTTGATTCAGATCTTAAGAGTTAGTGGTGAATGAACTCTTGATTTGATATTGCTTTTCAGATCTTAAATCTGTCTTTTAGACGGTTTCCGTGAAATTGGTCATCATTCTGGGGTTGTACTTTTAGCAGATCCTGTAAATCTTAAGTGTAGGATGGCTACGAATAAATTGAGTGAGTGCATAAGTGGCTCCGAAAGCTGCTGCACCGTTTCGATGTATGGAAAGAGTACTTTGAGGGTTCAAAGTTTCAACTTCTATGGCAGGCACTACCCTTTTTTTTCTTCTTGCCAAATTTTGCAAGACGATGGCAATATCCATGACTATGTCAATCATGTTTGCAAACCTCCGTGCAACCAGCATCATGGACCAGGTAAGAGCAATCACAGATTTAGCCAGATAAGTTATGAGGGGCATTCTGCAAGATCCGCCTGAAGACACCTTGCCCTGACAAAAATGGACCCCGCAGGACCAGAGGTTTCAGTACCAAGACAGTAAAAAGGAAATTATATGGTCCTATTGAAAGATGAGCAAAATGAACAAATCATAAATAAATTTCAAGACTAACCTCTCTATCACTGTCATCAGAATCAAAGCATGATCTTGATGACTCTGACTCCCACTCATTGTCCTCAAAACTGTCCATTGTAATTGTGGCCAACCTCAGGGCCTCTTATACCCAGACAATGACGGTCTGAACAGCACAAATGTGAGGAATGAAAAACACAAAAAGGTTATGAAAACATCGAAAACTCTCCGTTGAATGCCACTTCCATAATTAAAATGAAAAGGAGGTGAGAAATTGTCTGGAAAATGCACATTTTGGCTGAATTTATTAAAATCACACAGACCAGAGTAGAAATATGGATATGATATTGAAAATACTCAGTCATGTGGTGTTAAGCAGACAAGTCACCTTTTTTTAAAATCGGAGAATTGCGAATCTAAAATTTCAACCCATATCACTACAATCATTTGTACCAGCTTGTGTACGAAATTTGAAATTTCCGGGTGGTCACTATTCTGGTTCAGAAATCATGGGCAGTTTTGTCGGATTTAGAATAGAGGACCACCGCTACAGGAAATTTTATTCAGACAAAAGCAAGTGACTTGGAACTGCCAAACTGGATATGGAGCACACCAAACTGTTTTCCTGTGGCAAAATCTTTAGCGATGCTCACGCCTGGTTATCGTGGAAACAGAATTGGTTTGCTGGCAAGTTGAGATCCCTAGAAACTGTTGCTGATCGTATCTTTTTGCAGACATATTCAGCTTTCTTGCAAAAAATCATCGACATAGCCCTTTCCGTTCATTTTTATTGAATACTAGGGGGCTTCGCCCCCTGCGGCCTTCGGCCGCCAACCCCCATTCGGGGCTGCGCCCCGTCGAGCGGCCTTCGGCCGCTCTGATGGCCGCTACGCGGCCAATGCGGGGCTGCGCCCCGTCAAGCGGCCTTCGGCCGCTTTGATGGTCGCTACGCAGCCAATTCCTTTTCTGTTTGACATGGCACTTGCATATTTCGGCCTCCGTCCGTCTGGAGATTGCTGCTCGCCATTTGTGCACGGTTAATGATTTCTCATCCGTGTTTATGGCTTGGTTCACTTGCTGTATTTCTTATCAGTAATTATCAGTAATTTCTTCACATTTTTGGCCAAATATTTATTGAGCGGTGTTTTTGGACATTTCAGATCGCATTTCCCAGTATTTACCAATAGATGTTCATCACGTGGTGTTTTTTCGTTTTTCGGCAGGTGCTGGTTTTTCGACTACACTCTAAAACTGGAACTGGCGTCAATTTAGCAGGATGTAAATGTAACACAAAGTTCGCTAAGTGTCAGGCTCTAAGTCAACTACCTCACTGACTGACACCCTTACGCTTCTATCATTTGAAAATTACCCCAAGAAGACCAAACTTTCCAATGTCATAGGTTCTTGTTCGGAAATTCGGAAACAAAACAACAAATGGGTATTGCTTTTTCATGTTGAAAACCAAAAAACTGCGCCCAAACCCAACCTGAAAATTCAAAAATTTTAAAAGCGTGTGATGCTGAACATGCATGGGACGTCCTTCTTAAAGTTCCATCCGAAGGACTAAACTAACAGACTGGCCACTTTCGTCTGTCTTTCAGACCTCATTTGCCGTGCCTTGCCGAGAAAGGATGCACACCTAAGCACCACGGCAAATCTCGTGTTCCGACTGGGACACAAGATGTGCAAATGTAGTGTGAACAGTGTGAACCTGTCCCGACTGGGAATCGAACCCTCGACCTTCATTCAGATCACGAGTCAGACGCGCAAGCCACTGGGCCACGAGGGTCGAACAACGCGTCGGGCACGTTTTACGGCATTTTACGGCATGATGTATAAAACTAATCTAAACTAACGTTACTTTATCTAACCTATCTAAACTAACGTTACTTTATCTAACCTAACCCTACGTCCCCCTGGCCCGGTGCTTGGTGTCAACCGACTGCGTGATGTCAACGCACTGCGTGGTGTAAACCTGCCACATGTTCCACCTACTGTGTCGTGTCAACCCATTGCGTAGTGTGAACCTACCGCGCAGTGTCAAGCTGGCATCAAAATAGGACATTTTTCAAAAGATCCCCCCCTCAAAAAACGCTGGGATTCAACCCGCCATCCTTGCATCAGCATCGCGACGTCTTTATAGACCACTCGGCCACGCCCGCTGCAGTGGAAAATCTCTTTGGAAGTCCGTATTCATGGAAATATTTTTAAACACATTATAACATCATTTCAGAAAAAATTCTGACGAGATTGTTTGAAATTTTGAATGAAGCACGCGCGATAGGAAACCGCAATGCGTCCTATTTCCTCAATTTTAGGTCAATGGCCAACGTTTGCCGTTTCCCGTTTTGTCCTCGATGCGGACCGAACATTGTGCCAAATTCCCAAAGCTGCAGCTTGTCTGGAAGTGGGCAATAATTTTTTTATCCAAAATAATTTTTTTATGTTCCAAAATAACCAAATCCCATGACGCAAACAAAGAAAATAGAAAAAATGGGTGCTTTATCTATTAAAATCTTTCATCACGCGCAAAATCCAAACTGAAAAATTAGGTAATCATTCCATGGAATGATTAATTTTTGAATTTATTTGAATTTATATCTGTAGATATTTGAAAATTTTGGGCCCCGTTTGGATTCGAACTCCGGTCACGAAACTGACAGTCTAACTCCATGGCAACTCTGCCGTCCGGGCAGCGTTTTTATAAACCCTGCCACGACTTTAGATGGCAGAGAGCGTGCAAGAATGTTTATTGGGGCCCTGCACTCGCAAGAACAAACCAAAAGATATTTATCTTCCTAAAAAGCTATCTGAACCTGACCTAACCCTGTCCCCTTTGGGAAGAAACAATGCTCGCCGGGTGCCCAGGCCTGCCATCTAAAGTCTGGACAGGGTTTGTAAACCGGCGTCCGGGCAGTTGGAAGGAAGTGGCTTATCCTGCTCATCATGATTGAACGCGGCTTACAATCTGCGCGGCGATCGGATAATTTCCACATTCCAAACAAATCGCCAGAATTTCAACCGGTGCGTACTTCATTAAAAACACGTTGACGACAACAAAATGTAGTCTGATCGAACCTCACCTTACCAAACACAACCACTTCGACATTTTTCAAAAGATATTCCAAAAAAACCGCTGGGATTCAAACCCGCCTTCCATGAATCAGCAGCACTGCGACGCCTTTAGACCACTCGGCCACGTCGGCTGCCGCAGAAAATCCCTTCGGGAATCCGTATTATTCGTGGAAATGCTTTTTTTATCGCGTCATTTCAATCAAAAGTCTGGCGATTTTTTGGAATTTGGAATGAAGCACGCGCGATGGGAAATCTCAATGCATCCCGTTTCTGCAATTTGGGTAAAATGCGCCAACTTTTGCAGTTTCCTGTTGTTCTCGATGCGAACCGATGATTGTGCCAAATTCTCAAAGCTGTTGCTTGTCTGGAAGTGGCCACTAATTTTTTTATCAAAGTTCCAATATAACCCAATCCCAAAAGACGTAAACAAAGAAAAAGAAACAAAAAAGGGATGGTTTTTCCATCTTGAATAACAATCTTTTATCACGCGTAAAATCCAAACAGAAAAATAAACCATTCGAGATTTGAAAAACTTAGGCACCGGTGGGATTCGAACTCCGGTCGCCAGATTAACAGTCCAATCCGGTCGCCGTACTGACTGAGCCGTCCGGGCGGTTGGTGTGGCTCATAATCTGGGCATCAAAGTGGCTCATTCTGCGCATGGAACGCGATTTGTGACGTGAACACATCCCGAACGTTCTGCCAAATTTTCATTTCCAGATTCCAAACAAATCGCCAGAATTTCAACAACGGGTGCGTACCACATCAAAAAAACGTTTACGACATCTAAAACTCCTTCCTCTGCCTGGTCTCGACGTGGCAACGTTCTGCGTGGTGTCAACCCACTGCGCGATATCAACCTGCTGCGCGGTGTCAACCTGCTGGTGTCGAAAAGCACTATACGCACTTTTCAAATATTTTTCCAAAAACCGATAAGGATTCAAACCCGCCATTTATGCATCAGCGTGCGACGCCTTTGACCATTCTGCCACGCCGGCAGCAGGCAGCAGTCGCTTCGTGAATCCGTTTCATGGAATTTTTTCACAACGTCATTTCTGTCAAAATTCTGGCGATTCGTTTGGAATCCGGAATGAAGCACACACGCGCGATGGGAAATCGCATTGCGTCCGACTTCTGCCATTTTTGGGGCAAAAAGCATCATCTTTAATGTTTTTTTTTGTCGAAGTTCCAAAATGACCCAATCCCAAAAGACGAAAACAAAGAAAAAAGAAACAAAAAAACGGGTGCCTTTTCCATCTTGTCAAAAAAATCTTTTGTCACGCGCAAAATCCAAACTGAAAAATTAACCACTCCAGATTATACTCCAGATTTTACAAATTTCAGGTCCATGCGTGATTCGAACTCCGGCCGCTGGATTAACAGCCGAGCGCGCTATCGATTGAGCCAACCGGTCAGTTGCAGAATTGCGGCTGTATCCTGCGCTCATAATGAACGCGGCTTTCAGACGGGAAATCACTTTTTTCCCAATTTCCCCAATTTTGGGGCAAAATGTGCCAACTTTTGGATTTTTCCTGTGGTCAGCAATGTGAACCGAACATTGTGTCAAATTTTCAAAGCTACAGCTTGTCTGGAAGTGCCAAATAATTTGCGTCAGTCAGTCAGTCAGTCAGTCAGGTAAATCAATTTTATAATTACTTCTAATTTCTATGGGAAGGGAGTATTGCGAGAACACAGTGCCCAGGATAAAATACGGTGTGGTACTACATTAGGATGTGTTTCAGAAAAACGTGAATGACAAAAAAGTTATGGATGCAAAGAAAAATAAACAACAATTGCACCACATGAAGAGAGTGTTTCAGACAATAAATTCAATGTTTCTCAAAAACAACTTTTGGAACATATTTACACCAAAAAGGTGCCTTGGCCCCCTAATCCATGTGCATGGATTCGGGGTGGCACATGGCCAAATATTTTTACAATTACTTCCACAATCCTGCTGTTTGACATTCCGGATATTTCATTCAATTTATCCACATGGCCTTGAAAACCCTATCAAATTTCCTTTCCATTTTTTTTTCAATTTGTCAGTTTTTGTCATTTTGTTCTTCATGGCATTAAGAAGGGATGCCAGGCTGCACAATTAAATTTCTGCTAGTGGTGGACTTATCTCCTCCATGTTCAAGTAAAATTCAAAAACGGTGGTAGAGACTTGTCCCATTCTCTCACCAAGTGACTGCAGATGGAATGCATCCTGGGGGGACAAACATGTCAAATTAAAAGCAGACAATATTACTGATGATGTAGGTACCCCTCTGGTCAAGTCATAAAGATGACAAAAAGAATAAATTTTGCAAGAAAAAGATCACGTTCGTGGAATTTCGTTCCAAGACGTGTAAAAACACATATTTGTTGTGGTGTAAATAAGGAACAAACTATCTGGACTTCCAAATGCGTTAGCAAAGAAATGAAAAAAGTGAAGAAAAAAATCAAATTAGGTTTTTCTGTGCTTTTTCCCTTTTCCCAAAATTTCATGGGCACACGTTTTTTAAGTTATATCCTTCTTGCAATCAGTGATCCAAAATTATTTTAGCATTTGGTCTTCTTTCTTGTGTGGTATGGCCAACCGAATAGGCACCAGAACTCGCATGCTGCACTTTTGATTCTTCACTGAAAAGGGAAAGCTTTGGTTCACTGCATTATTGAGAGATCCTGTTTATGACATGTCCATGGACCAACATGCCTTATTGTCGCTCATATTTATCTACATCTTTTACGGCGGAGAGATCATGATGGGGGTAACGCTAACTCCGAGCTGCGAGGTAAAGTTTTGCCATCTGCTCCAATGGAAAAAAATTTACCTCGCAGCTCGGAGTTAGCATTACCCCCGTCATGATCTCTCCGCTGTTACGACAGCTGCACTGGAAATAGTTCGGTGTTATGTTGAAAGACTCGTTTTCACTTTGTGCGAATGAAATGCACAGGAGGGGTGGGTAACAGCCTCGCATCCAGTACCCACCAATGACTTCACAGATGCTTTTTATTTTTAATAATCTTATCCCTTGAAATGCCAAGCCTGCGGCAGGTGGCCCACAGGGGTCACTTTTCACTGTTGTAGTTCTGAAAGTTTCAGCGATGTCCTGTGCTTCCAAAATTGTGTCACATTTCAGCCCTTTTGTCCTATGATTTGAGACACTTTGGTGAAGTCTTTCCTCATCTGAAAATCACTGGAAAGTACAATCTTGAGCGTGTAAGATTCATTGAGCAGTTCAAGGGCAACATTTTCATGTTTTCCTTTCCTAAGTCAGTTCTCCTTGCCAACATTTCCAACGGTCAGTTTGCAATCGAGGGGATTGCGGGTTTTTTGATGGGCACATCTCAACTTGAGATTTTGCTCAGATTCACATTTCCAAGGTTGCAGCTCAACCTTGCAGCTGGACCGGAACCAAACCTGCGAAGAAGAAAAAGCCATCACCCACACAAAAACCAAGATGAAGTTTATGAACTCCAAAATGGTTTCATTTAGATCATTCAAAAAATGGTGGTCCTCTTTCAAAAAAGGCAGAATGCCTCAGCACACTTCCAATTCAACCACAGAGATGCATCAATGTTGGTTTGATGGAAGCCTAGTTGGAAACTCTGGTCCAATTTCCTAATTGCTTTGATGGTGGAGGTTGGTTCTGTTCAGTAAACCAAAAAATTGAATAAATATTACTAAGCCCTTAACTTTGGCCATCAACTTTGCAATTTTCAAATTTGTTTGTGGATTTGTTCTTGTGAGACTGTTCCACAACAATTGTTCAAGCACTCAGTTTTTTT